>JAQQSK010011232.1:0-12356 GCA_028658325.1 Potorous gilbertii | reverse complement strand
GGTTTTCATACCAAAATGATTGTGGATTTTATTCCTTCCTTTAGTCAAATGTGATGAGAGTAAACTTCATGGTTTTTTGTTTTTTTTCCTCTCCCAGCTCTCTTTTTCCCTCCATTAAGGAGACTCCACACAATTTTGAATTCTAACTGTGCATTTCCCAATATGCTCTTTTCTTCTCCTTAACTCTTTCTTTTTATCCTGTTCCTCCTCTAAAATTTGTTTTGCCTCTAATCAAAGCTGTCTTTTATCTACCCTCACTTCCATCCCTGCTTTATTCTGTTATACCACAAGAGGAGAACCTGTTGCCTGGAGGCCACATGTAGCCTTCTAGGTCCTTGGGTGTGGCCTTTTAATTGAGTCCAAGTTTTACTAAACAATTATTTTATCAAAGGGATTTGTTCTGTGAAGTTTGCATTCAGTCAAAGAGTAGCACTTGAGGACCTAGAGGGCCACTTGTGACTCTGAGACTGCAGGTTCCCCACCCCTGCCTTATAACTTTCCTTCCTTTCTCTGTGGGGTAAGATGGATTTCTACTAGCAATTGAATATCTATCTATGTGTAAGTATAACTTTTTTTCCCTCTATGAAGCAATCTGGATGTAATTTGGTTCAAAAGTTACACACACACACACACACACACACACACACACACACACACACACACACATATGCACATATGCACACATGCACGCACACCTGCACTACTTTTGCTTCTACTAGAAAACCTCTTCCTTGAATTCCGTTTTTATGTGAGATAATTTTCCCCATTTCTCCTCTTCCTTCTTCCAAGGTATTCCTTTCTTGCCTATTTTTAAAAAAAATTTTCCCAACATATTTGACTCACTCTTATTCTTTCTATGTATAATCTTTCTAACTACCCTAAAAAGATAAAGAACTTCGAAGTTGTATGTATTATCTTGCCATATAGAAAAGTCAAGTTTCATTTTATTAAGTCCCTTATGATTTCTCTTTGGTAGTTTAATGTTTTATGCTTCTCTTGAGTCTTGTATTTAAAATTCAAATTTTCTGTTCAGTTCTGTTATTCTTTTTCCAGTCAGAAATGCTTGAAAAATACTCTATTTTTTTAATTGTTCATTTTTTTTCCCTTGAAGGATTATATTGAATTTTGCTGGATAGTTTATTGTTGAATGTAATGCTAGTTCCTTTGTTTTCTAGAATATTCTATTGTAAGTCTTTGTTTTTCTCCCATTATATTTCAATGTATTTTAAACTTAAATACAAAATAAGAAAAAAATTGCCATGTACACAGCAGAACATGAGAGGATTCAATATAAACCATGAATTTCCATTTCAAGAATACCTATGTAATAAGTATCACAAAGTATTTTCAAAGCTGTCCATCTTTTTCTTTGCTTTCTTGAATATTTTCCTTGGTCCTCTGCTGTGCAATTTTTAAATATTTTTTCCCCTTCTTCCCCAGTACTCCAAAGAGTCTACAATTAAACGTTGATATACACACACGCACGTGCGCGCGTGCACACACACACACATATATATATATATATATATATATACATATATATATATATATATGATACGTATATATATGTGTGTATATATATATACAGGAAAAAACACATATACAACAGACTGTATTATGGTTATTTCCATTTCTCAGCTGTTTTACTGTAGGTAGATGGTATCTTCCTTCGTAAGTCCAAGTCTTGCCACTTTTCTAAATCTACCAGCTTAAAATTTCCTATACCATAACAACATTCCAAATCAATCCCATTCTATCTGGGATACTGTCTGTGAGAGGGTTTCTTGTTTATTTTTTTTATTGTCAATTTTTCTGCATTCCCTTTATTCTTGACTGTATAGGTTTTATTTATACAGAAAAATTTTATGTTCTTTCTGTCCTCTCATTTCTTTACTTATTTTTTCCTCTATCACTCTGATATTTAAAATTATTTTTTGTCTCTTCCTGAAATGCATGTTTGGTTTGTGTTCAATTCATCTATTTTCTTTTGAGGCTTTGCTTGTAGCTATTTGGACTTCATTGTTATCTTTTGAGTTTTTGTCTTGATTTTCTCTAACAACATAGTAAAGGTTTTTGGTGGGGTTCTTTTTCATTTGCTCATTTTCCCACCCTGTTGCTTGATTTTGAACTTTATGGTAACATTGAGCTCTGTTCCTGGCATGGGGTACTGTTGGGGGCTAGTCCCCCAACCACCTGGGACCAACCGTCGGGACTACCTCCCTGACCACCGCCCTCTACTCACCTCCTGCACCGGAGGTCTTCAGCTGTTGCTGGCTCCCAACCCGGGGTGGGGGATGGGAGAACAAACCAGGCAGAGCACCCGAGGGGCATATAGTCTTTATTGTTGCAGAGATAGGAAAGCCCCCCCCCCCCCAGCCCTTCCTGGGTGATATTCTTATACCCTGAGTCGCCTCTCCTAATTGGGCAAACTTCTCCTTTGCCCTCCTCTAGGGGTGGTCACTCCTCCCCAGTACCTCCCAGAGGGCAGAGCCCAGCTCGGCAAGGCAGGAGTTCCCCTGCTGATGTGGCATTCCACATCAACAGGTCCAAACCCACCGGCGTCTCATTATCCTGCTCCAGGGGGCCTAGATCCAGAGTGCCCCTAACAGGGTACTATGTTAAGATCCATGACTTTTTCTACTGCTGTTTTCATAGCTGGTTTTGAGAGTTTTACGTTTCTGGTATTTCCAAGGTAGTGTGATCTAGTTAGTATTTTGGTCAATGCTTTCCTGGCAGACATTCGGAGCATTACTCAGAAAGAGGCCTTACTCCCTTAGGATCAGAAATGATACTGAGGGTCCCTGAAGCCTTGGAACTGGAAGTGATGTTAATTTTCAAATGCTCTGATCCCTTAAATCCAACATTGATACTTCCCCTCCAGCCTTCCTCTCCTTTCTGATGGAAAATACTCCTTTGAACTATGACCCAAAAATGTGGATCTACTGAACAGAATCTGGTACTGCAGCTAGTTTTATCACTTTGATTCCCTGTAATCATTTCATGACCAGTTGCCAGGTCTTCTTTCCATCTCTGGTCTGAGAACTCCCACAGTTGCTGTGTGTTCTGTTACCACCACCAGCTCCCACCATTTGTGTTTCACCCATGTGATCTTTCTTTCAGCTTCTATCGCCATATCCCAGATCTCACTTCTCATCATAATAACTTGCCTTAGGTTAGAATAATACCTCCCTCTGACTTTTTTTTCTTTCCCACTATAGAACTTTATCTTAGACATTCCTGATCATGATGGAGTGTAGTTGTGGTATCAACAACAACAACCAAAAAAACTGGTACAAATAGCAGTATGAATAATTGTCCTGCATAGGTGTCTTTCAGTATCTTCATTCTCTTTTAACTTCAAAGCTCTGGATAATAAATCACCCTTTCCCTCAATCCTTCCTTCTTAATCCCATCAAGCAGCCCTGGGGCTCAGGATGCTAAACTGGCAAATGGAGTTACCATAGAATAGAATGCTTGAGTACCTGATAGCATGTGTGTGTGTGTGTGTTTCTGTGTGTGTAGATATATGGAAAGGTAGTATATAATATATATTTGTGTATTTTTATATGTATGT
Organism: Potorous gilbertii; assembly: GCA_028658325.1. Classification (NCBI taxonomy): domain Eukaryota; kingdom Metazoa; phylum Chordata; class Mammalia; order Diprotodontia; family Potoroidae; genus Potorous; species Potorous gilbertii. The sequence goes on along the minus strand of JAQQSK010011232.1, from coordinate 8,782 downwards.
ATATACATATCTATAGATGTATATATGAACATATATGTATAGATAGATATAGTATATGTTTGTAAATGTATAGAAATGCATGTATTTATATGTAAACATATATAGAGATAAATGTATATGTGTTTATATATACTTATATATATATATACACAGATATATGTATATATTTTAGACAGTTGTTAATGGATCCATCATTTTAATACATCTTATCACTATTATGATATTTTATAGATAGTATATTGGAATATATATTCCATGTAAGAGAAAATCTGCATGCTAAAAATAATTATGTTTTGTTAGAATACATGCATAACTAACATTTACTAGGCAGATACCCTGAGCAGAGCCCTTTATGAGGTATTGAGAGCTGAGATTACTGATTGAGAGATTATGATGAAAACTGAAAACATTAATTCAATTAATACTAATTTAACGTAAAATATTTCTTAAAAATAATTTTGTCATTATTTCTTAAATAGTATGTAATCACATAAATCGGAAAATAGCAAAAATAAAAAGATGACTGTTATTATAACCATCCATATTTGCCTATTCATAATGAAGAAATCAATGAAAAAGTACAATGAAATGAAAATTATTTTATTTTAATAGGATTGTTGATTTTTTGCTATTAGAATCTAGTAATAAAGTGAATGATAAATAATAAAGTCTGAAAGCAAAGTTGTATTAGTAACAGAAAAGAAGTCAAAGAAGCAGATTCTCACATGGAATGCAAGACAAATAGAATCAAAGTCTCTTTCAATGTTTAAGAAAATAGTTTATTTAAAACATTTAAAATTTCATCACAATTATAAAAAAATGTCCTTCCCAGTTAACATAGTTTTTTTCTTTCATATAGCATATCACTAGACCAATTTTATTTCAATTTAAGCTCCATGATCATTGTTTGCCAAAGTCTTACTCTGTTTTGTTTTCATGAAAAAGTACATTTTTTTCTTCTGTTACATTTCTAGTAATAATTTCAAAATATTCTTAAGTTTTCACTGTAAGGATGCTGAAATTTTTGTTCTGGCAATAGATTATCATTGCTAGCCTAGCCTTTTGAACTTCACTAACTTTTCCTCCTATTTATTGCCTTATGTATGCTTAGTGTTTTGAGGAGTTAATTCATAGATGGTAATATTTCTGAACACTTGGTAATTTCTACAAATAGTTATATGCCTCTTCTATATGTTTTGCTATTGAGTAATTGCTGGAAAGAGAGTGTGAAATGCAGTATCCTAGGCACATTTCTTAAAGATTATTTATTTTTCTTCTCAATAGGTAACATTAAAAAAACAATGCCTAAAAAAATCAATATTTTTGCCTAAGATTCTACCCATAATTACTTCTCATGCACCCTGTTCTGTCCCTTCAAGTGGCCAGAATATTAGTGTTTTCACTACAAGTAATAATAGGTACTATCTTCATGCGTTTAACCATCTAATGTTATTCTGCATCAAAATCTGTATCTTTTTCCAGTCATTGACTAAAAATAGAAATCCTAATAAAAAAGAAAAAAAGGTGAAATGAAGATAGACTATCTTCTGAAATAATAAATACAGAATTTTAAAGATGATGAATAAGTTTTGACCAATAGGTTTCTCTTTTCCCTTTATTCATTTCCCTTTTAAAAATTTATTTTCTATTTAACTTTTGATATGATTGAAAGTAGTTTTTTTTAATATAACATCATTAAAGTGAGTGATTTTTTAAAAAGTAAATTTCTTACAGAAAGCCATTACCTTGAACTTCACAACTATTCACCTCCACTTCACCTGGATAACTAAAGGTTATGTGTTTTCTTTCACTTGGAAACCAATGCATCAGAATATTGGGATTGGTCTCTTATGAAAGGCATCATAGTAGACAGAATCTTAGAATGTTAGACATTGATAAACTGTGTAACCATAGACAAGTCACTTAATCTTTCTCAGTCTTATTTCCTCATTTGTTAAATAAAGCTAATAGTCTCACATACCTGACAAGGTGTTGAGAAGGAATAAAAAAATAATTTAAATAATGCTGTGACAATTTTAGACAACTCTGTCAAATGATACTATTTTGATAAAATAATAATTTCTGAAAGTATTGGTTTATTTTCCCCTGAAATAAATATGAATTCAAAGATATTTCATGTATGTGTACACACACATACATACATTTGCATTTGCATATAATTTGTGCAAAGGGGAGAATGATTATTAAAAATAAAATATTGAGAGGGTAGGCTCAAGATGACAGAGTAGAAGCAGGGATCTGCCTAAGTTCTCCACCCAAGCCCCTCAAAATACCTGTAAAAAATATTTTAAACAAATTCTAGAGATGCAGAAGTCATAAAATGACAGAGTGAAACCAATTTGCCCCCCAAGACATTCTGTTAGGCCAACAGAAGAGTCTACTGCACTGGACTTGGAGCATTGTGAAGCCCAACATGATCCATGGCTGCACAGAAAGGACTGGAGGAGGCCTCAGGGTGCTAAATCATTGTGCTGGGGTTTCCAAACTTCTCAACCTTCAAATGCCAAAGACAGCTTCAAAGGTCAGTGGGAAAGTTCTCTCACCTGAGTGAGAGAGGAACATGGTCTGGCACTAATCCCAGCCCCAGTCTCAGGGCAGTAGCAGCCACTACTGTAGCAGTTGGCTATTTCTGGAGCTCTTGGCTTACAGATTTTGGGGGAATTGAACTGCCGATCTGGGTCAAAATCCTGGGTGGCAGCCCTATAGCAAGGAGAAGCACTAGTGTGGCAGAGCTGGTGGTGACTGTGGAGAGAGAATCCTACTCACAGTTTCACGGCAGAAAAGAGTGCTTGTGGTTACTCACAGACCAGAGTGCAGTCTGCAGGAGTATTAAACACCTCACCTTTGATGCTACCACTTTGGAAGAACTGAGAACTTATAGGGCCCTGGAAATACCTCTGAAAGTAGGGACACAAAGCCCCAGAAAGTTGGGGCAGTACACCCTCCACTTAATAAGGACCTCAGAAGCCAAGTAAATGACTGGGAAAATGACCAAAAGGGGGAAAAATAAGACCATAGAAAGCTAGTTTCTTGATGAAAAGGTAATTTCTTAGAATAATGAAGATCAACGCATACAACTACAGGAGCACAGCAAGGTCAAGGCTCCCACATCCGAAGCCTCCAAGAAAAGTATGAATTGGTCTCAGGCCATGAAAGAGCAATATGACTGCTATGAATGTGTTTTGTATGACTACACATGTATGACCTATATCAAATAACTTGCTTCTCAATGGAGATAGATGGGGAGGGAAGAAGGGATAGAATGTAGAATGCAAAGCTTTAAAAATGAATGTTTAAGTTAGTTTTGCTTGCAACTGGGTAATAAGTTGTACCGGCAATGGGACATAGAAATCTATCTTGCCCCACAGGAAAATAGATGGGAGGGTAATAGAAGAAGGGGGGATACAAAAGGGAGGGTCAGATTGGAGAAAAGGGCGGTTGGTGTACCTGCTGTCCTGGAGTGGTGGGGAGGGGAGAAAATGGGTGAAAATTTGGAATTCAAAATCTTATGGAAGAGAATGGTGAAAACTGCAAATAATTAAATTATATTAAAAATAAAGAAAAAATAAAACATTGACTTAAAAAAATTCATCTTGGAATTAAGAGGACAAAAAGGAGAAAAATGAAGGATTTTTCTATGTGTTCTTCTAGTCTAGGAAACCTTGTCAGGTTTCTCTTTATTTGAATCATAGACATATACCCATAGGCATATCACACATATGAGCATACACAGCATTCATAGAGTCCTTGGATGTCATAGTAGCATAAAAGTAGAACTGGAAGGGAACTTAGAGACCACTTAATCCAGAGGCTTTATTTTTACAGGTTAGAAAATTAACTATATCATGGCTGGTTGGCCACTCAACTAATTATTATCTGAGATAGTATTTAAAGTCACATTTTTCTGGCTCTTTTCATAGAGGAAATATTTTGATTTATTTACCATAATTCCAATTCTGGTGCAAGAAATTACATTATTCCTGGTTTACAAATCTCAGTTTATCATAAGTGAACATGATTTAGCTTATTTCCATCAACTCATAGTTTAATATATATCACAGTTATAGGGAAAATGAAAAAGACTGAATTTGTGGTATTATTCTTATAGGTATAGGGTATTTTTTCTTTTGAAATTCTCTACAAATGCCAGTTAATACCTTGACTGTAACTTATTTTTAGACAATTGCTTGGAGGATTGAGAAGTTATGTGGTTTGCCCAAGATGACCCAGTATATGTCAAAGGCAGGATTTGAAACCAGGTCTTCCCACTTTTGATGCTAACTCTCTGTGCACTATGCTACATTATGTCTTATGATAGTTACATCAGAGCATGTCTGGAAATGGTATTCACGACTTGATGACTATCACAATACATTTTGGGATTAATAACTAACATCAATTAAAATAATTTTGTTAATAATTTAAGGTAAAAAATAATTTCCTAGAGTCAAATTTGAATTTCCCCATTACTGGTTTAAAGGGACAGGTACACAACTAGTAATTGGTAAGTTTTGAAAAAATAGCTTCAAAAGAATAACTTTGGAATCCAAATACTGTGGATTTGACAAGTGAGAGGATATTGAGGAAATGAAAACTGAAAATGGAGGTTATTTTAGTAGATAACTCTAGGATTAGAGTGGTTGGGCATAGCAAGGTTAAATGAAGGTATTTAAGTATAAGTGAGATCTGGGTATGCTCATAGGCAGCAGGAAAAGAATTATGACATATAGAGAAATTGAAAATGGGAGAAGGGGAGATTTTCCAATAGTAATCAAAGTTTGATTTGACACATAGAAATTATTTTGCTGGCAACAAATTTTGGTAAGCAGGTGATGGCAATTATTCATTTTGAGAACCTCATATGAATCCTGATCCGAGAGAATTAGGTAAAATTGAATGAGAGGCTCCCATTTGTCAATGCTGGGGCATACCTGTTATTAGAAAATGAATCTGAAACCCAATCAAGTACGTAAAAGAAGAGATGTGAAAGGGAAAAGAAAAAGTCAGGACCAAGCTCCCTAGAAATGACAGGCATGTCAAACAGACTCAATGATGCATCTACAAGAAGTCCAAATGATCCAGTAAGCAAAGTAGTCAAAAAGGGATTCTTACAGTAGTTTTAAATTGGGAATAGAGAACATCCAGAAAAAAAAATTAAAATGCTTTTTATTATCTCATATTCTCATAATTTAGCTGGAATCTTCTTAACTTCTGGTGAGAAGAAAAGTATTAAATTTGGTAATATTTGACAAATATTTTTGGTTTTAAACTGTATCTTTAATTGTATGATAATTAGTTTCACTAATTAAATTTCAATATCATTAAAAGTAATACATCATTCTCAAAGAACTGGATTCCAATATCACAAAATGAATTGTGAGCACAAACTAATGGTTTCCAATTTAAGTACGATTGCTCATATTTATCTCTGAAATAATGACAGAGGAAGTTTTTTATGAAACTAAAAGCAACATTTTTAACTAAATTACTAATAATCAAGCATAATTATGAAATATTACACTCATATCCACTTATGTTTTAGTAGATGCTTAACAATTGGCTTGTTGAAGGGTTAGGGAGCAGTGTTCAGCATTTTAAAACATTTTTTCCTCAGTTTCTTAAGCCTAGAGAATCAACAAGAATACAATAAAGTCCTGATTTGTAAGAACTGCAGATATCTCAGATAATTATCCAGGACACTTAACAATTGACTTGAATGGAGGTACATGTCGGTTCCAGAAAACCTCTAATTGGCTCCTTGGGTCCTAAATCATATAATAAGACAACTGGATGTGGAGTGGACCTTAGAGGTCATTTAGGTATGGAATGATAGGAACATAGATTTAGGGACAGAAGAATCCATTAAGGCCATCAAATCCAAACTCCCTCATTTTGCAGATGGGGTGATGTATCAATAAAGGTCACAATGTGATAAGTTGCAGGTGTAGGATTGAAACACAGGTTCTCTAACTACAAGCCAGTGATCATTCTGTTCCTCTCTGATTCCCTGTCTAGTTAGCTCATATGTCCTAATGTTTCTAGGTGTTTTTTTTTTTTTATTTTTAGAGTGTTCTGATGTTTTCCTTTTAACAGTATAAGTACTAAATTAATTTAGGGTAGAAATTTAAAAAAAGTAAAATGTCATCTAAAAAAAACAGTAAACATTTTAGCTGCAAGTGAGCTTTTGAAAATCAATTATTGCTGGTCTCAACTCTGAGTGAAATCTGTACCAATTCAGATCAAGATGGCACAGTACAAATTTACCTTGGTAAATTTTCCCAATATGCCCCCCAAAATATAAAATAGCTCCTCAAATGAAATTTTGGAGCAACAGAGAAAACAAAACATTGATAAGACTTTTTCCCCAGCCTAGGACAATTTAGGGAATCAACAGGAGAGGTCTGTAAAACCAGGGTAGGAATCAGCCGGTCAGGAGCAACATCAGTGGGCCATGAAAGTGACTGCAATAGCATCAGCTGCTTTGGGAGCTTTTAACCCAGATCTATGGGAGATAGACAATTGGTCAGAAAGAGATTACAGAGGACCCTTCCCTAGCACTGGGTGCAGTTGGTACTGATTGGCACTTCTATTATCTATAAGCGATTCAGGGTCGCAGTTCCAGGAAAAGACAAGAGTTTATTATTAATATTCTTATCATAATCATCATCTTCATCATCATCATCATCACCACCATCATCATGACTATTATCAGTTGTTACAAGGGAGCAGGCAAGTTGGTTGCAATTCCAGGGAAAAGAGGAGCAGCATAAGTGCTTGTGGCTACATGGGAAAGGGGTCCTTCCTGAATAAAAATCAGAGTGCAGACCAGGACAGCACTCACCATATCGCTACACAGACCACACGACACTGCAAGCAACAAAAGCAACAGCACTGAACTTGGGAAAGTGGTTTCCTACCTCTAGGTGAGCAAAGCTAAACTTCAACATAAAGTTCAAAGTCAAGAAATAGACTGGGAAAAAATAAGCAAACAACAAAAGCAAACAAACAACCAAAAAGAACTGGATCATAAGAAACTACTGTGGTGGTAGAGAAGACAAACAAACAAACTCAAAAGAAGATGACAACAATGTGAAAACAGCTACAAACAAAACCTGAAAGAAAATACCAGCTGGATCCAATTCCAACAAGAATTCCTGAAAGTATTAAAGAAAGAGTTAACTATGGTGGAGAAAAATTGAGGAAATAAATAAAACGATACTAAAAAGTATGAAAAAGGAATTAACAGTTTGGTAAAAGAGCCACCAAAATACTAAAGAAAATACTGGCTCATGATGCATTGTGGGCCCTGCTCTGCTTGCTGTTCATACCCTCCCTCTTCTCTCTACCCTCACCATGACTTCCAGCTCTCCAGTGAAGCAGCCCACATGAAGTCTGTGATCGAGCAACTGGTGCTTCACCATCATAATGCCTGGTGCACACTGGTGACTTCCATGCCATTGATGATTATAAGCCCTTGGACTCCACCTCCAATCCCTCACTGATCCTGGCTGTGGCCCAGATGCCAACCCACAAGGGCCAAGTGGAAGATGACATTGCATATGGAAAAAGTTCAGTGGGTCCCAGAACCAACAGATCTAGAATGCCAGGGACAGACTGTTGTGTTATTTGGGCCTGAGATTATGAAGAAGATTCCAGGTTGGGTCTCCACAGAAGTTGATACCTGGTTATCCTTTGATAAGAAAGAAATGGTTCAAAGGTTCCTGTGCCTCATTGACCTCTACAACAAAGCTGAAGTCAGCAAAGAGCCCATTCTCATCAAGCTGGCTTCCACCTGGAAAGAAACTCAGATTGAAAAAGTCCTGGAGGAGCAGCATGGTGTCCACTGCGATATTATTCTGCTGTTCTCCTTTGCTTAGGCCATGGCCTGCAGCAAGCCTATGTGATCCTCATCTCCTCAATGGTTGGGGCATCCTGGACTGGCATATGGCAAACATAGATAAGAAGACCTATGAACCCCAGGAGGACCCAGGCATAAAGAATGTCACCTATATCTAGAACTACCACAGGAAGTTTGGCTACAAGATTATTGTCATGGACTCATCCCTCCACAGTGTGGGCAAGATCAAGGTCCTTATGGACTGTGACTATCTCACTATCTCTCCCAAGCTCCTGGGGGAGCTGTTCAAAGAGACCTCCAAACTCACCCCTCAGCATTCAAGAAGCCCAAGCCAGTAGCCTCAAGATGGTTACCTAGATGAGAGGGCTTTCCTCTGGCACAACAATAAGGACCATATGGTGGTGGAGAAGCTATCTGATGGCATCTGCAAGCTGGAGAAGATGGTGCAGGAAAGGATGTACAGTGTGGAGAGCTGTAGCTATGGGTGTGCATGGATTAACAGACAGACAGATGGTGAGCAGCAAGTTGGGTGTCTGGACTGAGCTGAGCTGGCAGAATGGCCTGTTGTCCAAGGAAGGATACATATTTTTGCAATGAGGATCAGGTAGTGTGTTCCTATTTGTGTGTCTGTCTGCCTAATGCATTAAAATGATTACTTACAAAAGAATTCCAAAAAATAAAAAAAAATTAAAACTGGACAAAGGGCAAAAAAGGCACAAAAATTCACTGGGAGAAAAAACATTATGCAAAAAGCCAAATAGGCCAAATGGAAAAGTAGGCACAAAGGCTCACTGAAGAAAATAATTCCTTAAAAAAATTAAAACTGGGTAAGGGGAAGTTAATAACTACATGGAACACCAAGAAACAATAAAAAAGTAAAAGGAATGAAGAAAAGAGTGAAAT
>JAQQSK010011231.1:0-12357 GCA_028658325.1 Potorous gilbertii | reverse complement strand
CAGAATGATTTTTCCAGTATTTTTCCTATATTATGGCACCCAGGGATAAATACAGTACTATAGATATGATCTGTTCAGAGAAGTGGACAACAATCTCACATACTCTTTATTGTTGTACATTAAAGCTCTCATAGTATTATAATACTGAATTTTTGTGGGTTTTTTGACTGTCACATGATACCACTAACTCAAAATGAATTTACAATCCACTCAAATTCCTGTTTGTTTTGTCAGACTAATTGATGTGTAATAACATCCTTCCTCCAGGTAACTTTCTATTAACCTTAGTAAAAACCTTTATGTAATCTAGAGGAATATTGTAACATAATGGAAAAGAGCACTGGATTTCAAGCCAAGGAACCTGGGTTCAAGTTCTGTTTTTGTTGCTCTATTTATTTGTGTGACCTTAAATAAGTCTCTTAATCTCCTTGGATGGAATTAACTCTTTTACAAAAATAGGAAGTAAGATGTCTTGAATTCTCTGTAGCTGTCGAAATAAAATTCTTATCCCTGGAAAATTTAATCATATTTCACTTAACCCAATATTGTACAATATTAAAGTATTTTTGGATTCTGATTCTCAACATTGTAGATTTTTTGCCTGGTCCCTTTCCTTAATGGATTATAAACCCCCTTTATCTCTTAGGAATATCAATCAACATCTTCCAAAACATCTTTGAACTCCTTTCTTTAGTCTACATTTGGTTCTGAATAAAAATCCCAGAATGTCATCCTCTTTACAGAACATGAGTTAGGAGTAGAGTACAAAGAAACAGTTGTCATAAATCTCCTTTAAACTATCTTGTATAATGTTAGAAGTAATTTCCTTGGGTTCAAGCTGATTCTTGTCTAGGGCTTGTTATTCATCATAGGTCTAGATTAGTTTAACCTTTTGAAATCTGAGAGAATCTGTGAAATTTTTTTGGACATTCTGAGTTCAGTAGAGAGTTTAGTAGCTCTCCTGAATCTATTGGCCTCAACATGCAAAATTAATTTAAAATACAGGTGTTCCAAGTAATCAGTTTTGTTACATTTTCTAGTTACATGACTAAACTGAATTTTTCTAGAAATTCTTTAGAGTTTACCCATGAAGAATTTATTCAAATTATACTTTCTTTTTACCCACTAGATTCAAGTCTTAGCTAGAATTAATTAAAATATGTATTTTATAGTTGTGAATATGATATTTGGCATGCTTAAAGATTTAAAAGGCAAAACTTCTATGTATTTCAAGTGATTGCAAATGTACTATGAACAGTCTAGTGTGGATATCATTTTATTAAATATCTGCATAATTCCCTGAGAAACAAAAATGAAGAACACAGCAGACTGGATTCTTATCCAACAAAATACCATTTATTTTCCCTGCTGCTACCTCACAATGTTTGTACAGTTACAAGCTTGTTATATGATCATGAACAATAATGGATAATATACTGGATTTGTTAATTTTCTCTGTATTTTGGCATGAAAGCTCAGAGAGGAAAAAAAAACCTATATATACAATGCTTTGGAGGCATTTAACAAGTGACTGCTGAATGCATACATGTACAAATGAATGGATGGATGAGTATATTTTTCTTCAATTCTTTTTTCTTGCAGTCTACCAGATTCCTGTTTACCTCCCTACCTTTAATATAATGGAAGAATGTAATAAGAATTCACCGATTCTTTGTAAGAATAATACACTTTCAATTTTATAGTTTCTTTGGTTTTTTTTTAGTTTTATGAATTTTATAGTTGATTTTTTAAACATTATAAAACTAATCTACCAGAAAGATTCATGTGCTGCATTTTGCTGCACGTATTTACTTGATAAATTATAGTGGCTATACCCATAATTTGAAGAAGGTGATACATTACAGTGTATTGATTCCTTCTATATCAGGATTTATTGCAATAATTCTTAATAATCATTTTATTTTTATGTAACACTTAGAATAAGACAAAAATAGCCAAAATAGATCTGATAAGTTATTAACCAACTAAAACAGCAAAACAAAGTTTTAATAGCTTAAGAATATAAGAATGCAGAAATATTTTTATAGCTATTCCTTATTTTGTTTTTTAAATATACAAATCATCTGTCTAAGCAAAGTTTAAAAGATAATGAGCTCTAGTATGTGATACCTGGCTTAAGAGTTTCAGCTTGGTTAAATCAAGGAAGGGAATCTTTCCAAGGTTTAGGAATTGGAGAATTTTAAAGCAACTTTGCTTCTTTCTAATTCTGTTTACTAATAGTGAACATTTGCAATCTCTTGGAATTTCTGTTGCAAATTAATGATAACTAATTCCCCACTATGAAATGTCAATATGTAGATTTATACATCTCTCAGAAATTGTGTGTCCATGCAAATGTGTGTGTGTGTGTGTATGTGTGTGTAGGTGGGTGGGTGTGTGTATTTCTACATCAGAATGCCACAGTCAGCTGGTATTTATTGAGTCCTCTCAGGAACCCGATGTAAGCTGCTTTGGTACACAGAATGTGACAACGGGTCAGAAATATCTCTCCTTCATGCCTAAGAAGTTGTTTACCTAACATGCCTCAGTAAAAATGAGAATTAATTGAGCATCCAGTGTGTATTGTGTTGTATTTGCCGAACCATGATATTTGTAAATTGCCCAAAGAACTCTGTTGTTATAGTGCGCACCAGGATGCTGCCTTAAGAACAAAAGATGATTCAAAACACTTGGCATGTTCCCCGTTAAGCAAAACTAAGGCTACGAAATGCCTCACTTTTACCTCTGGAGATCTTTAGCAATTTTGTGGATAACTTTCAACACAAGAGAGTTTTATATAAATAGAATGAGATGAACAAATATTATTTGTAGATCTTCTTGAGTTCGAAAGTCAAAATCACTTGAAGAGGATGGAGAATGTGAACTAAGAACAAAAACAATTCCTCAGCTTATTAGCTTTCTCTCTCTCTCTCTCTCTCTCTCTCTCTCTCTCTCTCTCTCTCTCTCTCCTCAAAATCAATTCAGTAAGTCAATTTATTTCAAATATTGATTCAGGTAGATATAGCCTATATAGAAATGCTATTTATACATATGAGGAAAAAGACAAATAAATGGATAGAGATTACATATAAAGGGAAAGCCATCTGTATGCAATACATATATTCATATGCATACATATAAAATAGATACACACATTTATAACATACATATACATATGTACACATGGATTAAACATTCTAAATTGCTAGTATATATGTGTGTATACATCTATGTATATATGTGTGTGTGGCAAGAGAGAGAACACATTTGATATTTAGAACACAAAGGACCTTGATGATGGTGGGGATAACCTGTGGTTTAGACACTTGTTCGCCTACTAATACTATATTCATCATGATTTACAGAGTCATGACATGGAAGGATGATTTAATTGGTTTAAAGTTACTGTGAATCTGAAGATCATCTTGATATCTGGGTGCACATAAGGGAGGTAAAAACCAGCAAAAGATGGAGAAAGCCCTGAGCATAGGCAGAAACCAAAAATCAGAGAGGGGCCCCAAGTATAGGGAGAGAGGGAGTATTCTTAGTCATGAACTCATCCCCAGAGAACCACTTGGATTGAGGGTGTTCCTGTATGGACAGGAAAGTATAAGATCTCTCTATCCCAGAGATAACTGCCAGAGAAAGATTCTGTCTATTATCACAAGAAGGGCAAAAAACAAATGGCACAAGAGACAAAACAATGTTAGATTGAAAACTGGGGAAATAAGAGCCAGAGTGTGCCTTGTAGGGAAAATGGAAGGTATTTCCCTGTAAACAGATAGATAAAAATATAGTATTTGTGTATATAGCTGGCTATGTGTCATAGTGGACAATGTATTGAACTTTGAGTCTAGAAGACTGGAGGATATGTCCTGATTTGTCCATTTACTAGCTTGTAAACCTGAATAAGTCAATCAACCTCAGTTTCCTGCTATTTCCCAATGGAAATGTTGAAGTGCTGAAATCAACTTGAATTTGGAGATGTTTAATTTGATGTCTCTCACTCTATGTCTTCATCCATTATGTACACAGGAGATAATATATGTAAACTATTTTTGAGAATTGTAAAGTGACATATAAATACTGACTATATGATCATCAACAGCAGCATTGTATAATACAACAAAATCAATATGAAACTTCAAGAATGGTAAGCTTAGGGAAAATTTGACATTAAAGATATGATTACATAAATTGTTTAGCATTTTGGTATGTGGATATTGCAGATTTGTAATACATCCCAAAAACTCAGTAAGAAAGAGACAGAATTTTTAAGTTTCAGCAGGCATCGGTTTTATTTATTTAAGTTGTTTCTGTGGACTCACATTGAAACAATAATTCAAATTTATGTAATTTCCTTAAAGACTAATTATTAAAAAAGGTAGCTTTCAGCAAATTAGTCTATGTGGGCCTTACAGAAGAACATGGAGGAGGGAAAAGTCTCTTGGATTATTTCATTCTCTCTCCTTAAAGTTTAAAGTTTTTGTTAAAGAAAATGGCTGAAATCCTCACAAAAAGAGCACAATCTGCATTAATTAATTATAAAGGTGACTAGTGTCCTTGACATGTCAACAGAAAAGTCTCCTAATATATGAAGTATACTAAAATTGGTTGTACAGAGTTAGAAATGACCAAAAATAAAATTAAATAAAATAAAAGCATCACGCTCAGCTCCTAACTGAGTTTTTAAGAAAGTGAGGAAAACTAAAAGAATGATATTTTAAATGACATTTTACAAAAGGTCAGTAGAATTAGGTAAAATTTCTGAGATTTGGAAAATAGCTAGAGTAACTTTTTCTAGTGTTAAGAGATTGACTAGGAAAATGGAGATAATATCCAAAAATCCATAAAGCAAGATTTGAGATAACAAGTTTATACTAAGAAGGTAAGTAGAAAATTATATTAAAGGAGGAATAGGTAAATCATAATTGAAATGATTTTTTTTCTCTTGTGACCCATATGCTATCAATGGATAAAGAAAAGGAAACTATATGCTATCAATGGATAACTCCAAAAGAGATAGATTATAGTTGAAGGTAGATAACAAATTTTGATTCTAAAACATCCCAAAATAAGATCATGCTGCATTTATAATTTTATTAAGCAACTATTTTTTATATTTCTAAATAAAAACAATATAATGGTTCTATAGCTCCCTCTTTTGAAATTAAAACATTTGAAGAAAATGACATTCTGGGTTCCAATAAATAGTATTAATTATTTTGTCAGTAACTACTCAATGTTCACAGAATTCACAAATGGGTAACAGTTTAAATTTCAGTTTCAAATGAGTGCAAGTTTCAAAAGGAGAAATGTGGAACTGCTATAAGGAAATATTCCCAAACATTTTGAGATATGAAATGAACTATCTTAGGAGACATTTACTTCCTCTTCACTAAAGATCCTCCAAAAAAAGTCTGAATGACCACCTGCCAAACAATTTGGGCAGCATTAAAACTCGTTCAACTACAAATTAGATTAGTGACAACTAATATCTCTTTCAATTTTATGATTTTTTTGAATTACAGATACAGGGGAATCCTCCACCGAACTATCATCTGGAAAATCTAGATAACATAATAGACAGAGTGCTGAAATCAACCTGAATTTGGAGATGTTTAATTTGACTTCTCTCACGCTATGTCTTCATCTGTTATGTACAGATATATGTGTGTCTATGTCTATGTGTATGAGTATATATGTATATGTCTATGTACTTTATGTTGATATGTAAAGTGCTTCACAAATGTTTGGTTTCTGTACTAGATATGATTACTATGGGTGTAACTTCTATGCCTTCTATTCTATTAACTACTCCTACTGCTACAAATAGTAATAAAAGGAAAATACCCAATCTGAACAAAATAAAAAATAACAAACTATTTAGAGGTAAATCTCACTAATCTTTGATAGTTATCCATAAAGGTTTAAGAATGCTTTAAAAACTACTTTTTCTACTTTCCTCCAATTATGAGCTAACTTTCACCTTCAAGAAGAAGCCTTTTCTAGTCCTTTTTAAACTTAATGCCTTTCCTCTGAGATTATATGTAATTTATTACACACATAGACACACACATACATGTATATGTAATAAATATGAGGAGATGATAGACAGACAGACAGATAGATAGATAGATGGATAGATAGATAGATAGATAGATAGATAGATGATAGGTAATTTCCCCAAATTATTTGCATTCTCTGTCTCCCCTATTAGATGGAGAGTCCCAAGGGAGCAGGGACTGTTTTGTTTTTTGTTTTTGTTTTTTTTTTTTTGGTTTGATTTAATTTTGCCTTTTGGTGCATCCACAATGTTTTGTATGGTTCATGGAACATAGCTGTCTTATAATAAATGCTTTTTGACTTGGTCAGGTCTCATCCCTTTTGCCTCTTGCCTAAATTCTGGAGATACTACAAAATTTAACGTATTCATATGACAAAATCTATACTCTGAATTTAAAATTAAAGTGTATATGAGATTCTTTCTATGATGTTTGCTAATTCTTTCATGTCTGTCATTTCTTTCACATCCTAAATCCTGTTGATGGTAGAGATTGTGTTGTACTTTTGTATTTATAAGAGTGCCTAATACTATGTTAAAAACATAGTAGACATTCAAGAATTCCTTTATATTCACTATTTGTGAAGAGAAAAAACCAGCTTTACTGACTTTGTAATTTTTCTACCTGAGGCCATCTCTAGTAAGGTCACAGCCCCAAGAAGAGAAAGGGCATGGATTTCAATAGAAAGAGCACCCTCGTTTCCACCGATTCTCATCTCTTTAAAACCTCTCATCAGAAATGCATATACCATGTTTTTACACTTTTACCAAAAATATGTTAAAGGTCAGTGATCTCTTAATGCAAGAGTTGGTTTCTTTGGGGAGGGCAGGGACAGTGGATGCTTTTTTTTTATCTGAACATCACTAAATAAATATTCAATTTTGCTTGGAGAGATTGACATTCACTTTGGGATATGTAACACCTAGAATTTCAGAAAATTTTCTGGTATAAGAACAAACAAAACAATCCAAAAAAGAATGATTTGTAGAAATTGAAATTGTATTTCAACAATATACAAAGTACACAAAAATTCCTGAGTAAGAAGATATAAAAGGATGATCAATTACTTGGCTCTGAGCCCAGAAGAACCTTCTACTGAGAGAATTTACAAAATGTAAGAAAATACTTCTGGTGTTCACATGCAAAGGCTCCAAGTAAGCATGAATATCAAGTTTGCTCTATATTACCCTGTCCCCAGGAGAGGAGAGTTGAACACTCAATCAGTCATGAGTCACTCCACTAGCATTTATTAATAGTTTTCTCTGTGTCAGGCATTATGCTAAACACTGGGAATACAAGGTCAAAAGTGAACCAATCCCTGCCCCCAAGGAGTTTATGTGCTTATGAATGATTACTCTGAATACTGTCTTTTAAGTTCTCCCCATAGCTTTTAGTCTAGTCAAGTCTTGTACTATACTCTCCATCAGACTGCCCCATCTCTATCTTATCATTATCAGGTATAGAGGCAACATCACACATTCTGAATTCCAAGTTTTATGCTGCATTAAAAGTCAGAATATATTCTCTCTTACCTCCATTCAAGGACCTAGTCTATTCTGAATCATTGGAGTTTTGCCTTGTTGAAAACAGAATTCTACTTTTCAGCTCAAAATTTCTAAGGCCCTCCCACTTTAAAAAAAATATTTACTTGATTTTTTTTTTTAACATTTCCATGTACATGGCAGAACGCAAAGAGAGGATCTTTTTCTGTGCTTTTTTCTAAGTTTCCTTTTGTTCTCGTCTGTGCAAGTGTATTCATTTTTCTCCCCCCCTTCCTTCCCACTCCCTCACCTAAAGAAGGCTACAATTAAACACGAATATAAAGTACATATACACATATATGTATACATATTTGTAAAACTATACTGTACATATTTCTAATTATGAGTTCTTTATCTGGAGGTGGACAGCATCATCTTGCTCCATAAGTCTGTCTTTCCATGTTTTTCTAAAATCAACCAGCTTATTATTTCTTTTAATTTTTGCTGAAATCTAAACTTAAATATTAAAACTTAAATACATAACAAGAAAATTTTAAAAAGCATTACAAACATAAATAAAAAAACAAATACAGTAAATAAAAGAAAAAAAACCATTGCCAAGTGCATAGCAGAGTGTGAAGAGTCAATTCAAAATACATAGCAATATATTTCCATTTTAAGAAAGCCTAAATAATAAAAACTATACGTTGTATTCAGAGCGGTTCATTTTTACTTTCTTGTATATTTTCTTTTGTTCTCTGCTGTCTTTTAACTTTTTTTCTGACTTCTTCCCCTATATTCAGCAGGAAGGATATAATTAAGTACAGATACACACAAACATAAGCACACGCACATACATATATACACATAAGCACAACCATATATATATGCACATATACACACATACATATATATGTATATAAATGCATATGATCATATACAGACATATACATATGTATCTATGAAAAACTGTACTAGTTTGTTTTCTGTTTCTTTGAAGGTGGATAAAATCTTCCTGTATAAGTTCAAGTCTTTCTTATGTCACAGCAAAATTCCAAACTCATACTGTCTGGTTATTTTTTAGTCCAAAGCAATATTGATTAGTAAGAGTGTAGTTTCCCAATTTTTCCTTTTGTTTAAATCTATTTTAGCTTTATTTTTGGCCAGAGATCATGATCACTACCTCCGCTATTTTTCCCTTAATAAATTCCACTCCTGATCTTTATTTTATGTTTGTGTATGCCTTATTTCCTATCCCTCCTGAATTCTCTGTTTAACTTCCACCTGCTACTTAACCTAGCCCCATTCAAAGATCCCTCCCTTATCCTGTCTTCCACTCTTCCCCCTTAGCCTCTTGTTTCTACCTGAATTTAAATAGTTTTCATAGCCTTCCAAATATATGTTGTTTCCTCTTTAACTCATCCACAATAATCTTTTCCCTCATCTGATTTTTTTTATAAATTTGGAAGACTTTATTCTCTTCTGAATGTATATATTGTTCTCTCTTTAATCTGATATGAGTAAGGTTCCCTCTAAAAATCCTTCCCTTATCCTCTCCCCCCTCCCTATCCCCTTAGCCTTTTATTTCTTTCTGAATTTAGAAGACTTTTATACATATATATGCATGTATGTGTATATACACATACACACACATATATGTATGCATTATCTCCTCTTTAACCCATTTCAAATGAGAGTAGGGTTCAAAATCTAGTCTTCCATCTAATTTCTCTGTGTCGTTTCTTCCTCCTGCACTTCATTTTTATAGTTACTCTTTTTAACTTTTCCTAAACAGTATTACTTTTAGAATCACATCATACTTAGGTCTACCCCAGTCTTTCTTTCAAAATACCCAGTTACTAATGATAATCTTAGAGATATGTTTTATATTTCTTCATAGTAAAAGTAAACAATCTGTCTTTATTGAGTCCCTTGAAATTAGTCTTAGTTGTGTACTTTATATTTTCTTGAATTTTGTATGCCAAATTTTCTATTAAGTTTTTTTGTTTTATTTTGTTTTTGCAACAAAATCCTGAAAATTTGGCAATTCAATTCAATGAATGTCCTTTGTTTCATTGAGGATTAACTTTGACTATTTTCAGCCACAACCGCAGCTCTTTTGCTCTTTGACATAGAGTGTTCCAAGACCAATGGATTTTTAGTGTCACTGGGTTTTAAGATTTGGCTATAATATTCTGGTTGGTTTTCCAAGTGGGATGTCTCTCAGATGGTGATCGATGGATTTTTTTTTAATTTCTACTTCCCCCTCTTTTTCTAACACATCAGGACAATTTTCTTTATTTCTTGTATTATTATATCAAGATTCTTTTTTTCAAAATCTTAGTTTTCAAGTAGTACAATTATTTTTATGATTTCTCTTCTTGAGGTATCCTTCAGATCAGTTGTTTTTCACATGTTATGTTTCATATTCCCTTCTGTTGTTTTCATTCTTCATAGCTTGTTTTACTGTCTCTTGGTCTCATAACTTTGCTGACTTCTCATTGCCAAGTTCTAATTTTCAAGGATACACTTTCTTCTATATGATTCTAGATCTCCTTCTCCAATGGGTTGACTTCTTTTCATAATCTTCTTGTTTTTCTTGACCCTAATTTTTAAAACAATGTCCTCAATCTCTCTCATTTGATTTTTAAAGTATTTTAAGTTCCTCTGAATTCTTTTTGGGCAGGTGACTATTTGACATTACTCTTTGGAATAAGAGGTTTTTTTTGTTTGTATTTTGTTTTTTTGATTTTTGCTTCAGTATCCTCCTCTAAAGTCAAACCTCAACTTTCCCTGTTCCCACAGTAAGTTGCTATGACTGAGTTCTTTCTCCTTTATCTGCTCATTTTTTGGGGGGGTGGAGGGGTAGCACTTTTTTTCCATTATCACTTCTAGTCCTGGGGTATGGGAGTGGTGACTCTGACCTCAGTTCTCTTTCAGTTCTCCCCTCTGTCCTGGAACCCTAACCAAAACTCTGGCCTCTCATAAGTACCCACAGTCAGAGGTGTCCCTATCCCACTGCTTCTGCAATCGCTGAGTTTGTACTGTTTTCTTTTTGCCCAGTCATGTGTTGGCAGCACAGTTGGGCCAGGTGTCAAGCAGCAGCAAAGGTTCTTTCAATCTTCCCTCACTCAGCTGCCTTGCTCCCCACACTGTCTGGTAGTTGAATATTGCTGTGGAGGGGCCAAGGCTACCTCCCATCCCAGAAAGCTCCAGGGCTTGCCACTTGGTATATCAACATAACTAGCCTGGAAGTGTTTACACTTCACAGGCCCCAAACCTCAGGGCTGGAATTTTCTGCAAGTTTTCTCCAATTATCCCAGGAAGACTGCTGTTCTGCCCCAACTCATATACTTTTACCACTCTATGTCCATGATGAGGTGCTATTTTGTATTGTTTGTGAGGGAAATCTGAAGAGCTTAGAATTTTCTGTCCTGTTCCTCCATCTTCCCAGAATCTTCTCCTCATTACTTCTTATGATGTAGTAGTATTCCTTGACAATTGTATACCGCAACTTGATTAGCAATTGTATAATCTATTATTTTAACATCTCTCATTTGAAACAATCTAATAGTGTAAGATGATGTCTCAAATCTGTATTAATTTGCATATATAGACACATATGGAGGTGCAGTGGATAGAGCACCAGTACAGAAGTCAGGAGAACCTGAATTCAAATCTCACCTCAGACACTTGACACTCACTAGCTGTGTGACCTTGGGCAAGTCACTTAACCCCAATTGCCTCATCCTGGGTCATCTCCAGTTATCCTGATGAATATTTGGTCACTGGATTCAGATGGCTCTGGAGGAGGAGTGAGGCTTGTGACCTGCATAGCCCTCCCTCATTCAAAACAAAGTCAAGTTCAAGTCATGTCATCATTTCTCTGATAACATGGTCTTCTCTTAGCAACAAAGGACTAGCATGCAAAAAGAGTAAGGTTCCAGTACAACTATCCTTTCACTCCAACTTGCCCTTTCTATATTAATTCTTCCTCTCAAAACCTCTCATCTGTATGAGGTAGTTGCTCCTTTTCCCTTCTTTCTGTCCAGTTCTCTTTTTTCAGAATCAAACCATCTTTCTGAGATCTCTCCAAGCTTTTCTTTCAAATGAATCATGTAGGGGTGCGGAGCCAAGATGGCAGAGTAGAAAGACTTACATTTACTAGCTCCGAACCCACAGCCCATGGATTTCCTCAAAAAAGAACTGCTGACAAATTCTGGAAGAGTGGAAGCCACACAGCAACAGAGTGAAGGAGATTTCCATTGCAGAGAGCCCTGAAAAGCTGACCCCAGGGGTCCACCGAGCCCCAGATGGGAGCTGAGCCCTCCCCTGCGCCGGCCACAGAGCTCTGCCCTGGCCGCGCGGCACTGAGAGGAGCAAGCAGAGCCAAGCAGGCTTCAGGGACAGGAATCTCCAGGGGCTGCGAAGGTCCCTCCACCCACAGACGCACAGGTGAGTGAGAGAGACGGGCTGAGAGGGGAGCAGGGTATCTCTGGGACTCAGACCCCCTTGGGAGGCAGTCACTGCGGCAGAGGCAGAGGCAGCTGAGGCCA
Organism: Potorous gilbertii; assembly: GCA_028658325.1. NCBI lineage: Eukaryota > Metazoa > Chordata > Mammalia > Diprotodontia > Potoroidae > Potorous > Potorous gilbertii. The sequence goes on along the minus strand of JAQQSK010011231.1, from coordinate 255 downwards.
GAATCTCCCAGAGCAGGCAGGAGCTCAGCAGCAGCTCCATTACAAAAGATCTCTGCATAAAACCCCTGAGGGAACTGAGCCTGAGAGGCGGCCCTGCCCCGACCTGAGCACCAGCAGATAAGCTCCCACTGAATAGCAGTCAGGCCTGCCACCAAAAGCCCTGAGGCTGGGGAGCAGCATTTGAATCTCAGACCCCAAGCACTAGCTGGACAGACCTAGGCCAGGTGTGGAGAGGACTCTCAGAAGTCAAGTAAC
>JAQQSK010011230.1:0-12357 GCA_028658325.1 Potorous gilbertii | reverse complement strand
AACAACTGTTAGCATAGCAGAATATTTTCTCAAACTAGAAGCACATAATGATGTTGGCCTTCATTTTAAAATAAGAAAATATTTCTCAAACGTGACTCTCTCAGCTTTTTGCAGTGAGACAATTTCAAGTTGAAAAGACATCTTCTCTTGACTCAAGCCATTTTTTTCTTCATTTTTGCACCAATACTTGGTTGTCGCCATAGCTCTCTCTTGCCAGGGCTTTCCACATTTTCTTGACCAATGGTCCTCCAACCCCAGGCCTGGCTGAAGTTGAACATTCTGGCTACACAGAAACTTAAAAAAGAGAGAGAGAGAGACTGGCTCCGCCAATCCTGGTGCAGGAGTCCTTGGCATTGTTTTTTGCTGCCAGTTGAGGTGCCTTTGTGTTGCCTTTGGAAGCCTGTGCTTTCTCTGTGGCTTTTGTGGTGGTTTCCATCAGGCAGTGTGGTCCCTCTTCGAGGCCCTAGCATGCCAGACCAGCCTATTTGAATCTGTGCCAAGCCACTTACTGGGGAGGTGAAGCCAAATACCGTATATTTAAAACTGTAATGCTTTGCTTGTCCACCTAGCTCCTGTCTCCTCAAGTCATTAGTTGTGGTTTTACTTTACTGTTAAAACACTCTTCATTTTTTTTCTCTCTCTCAGCTCTGGCTATTTTCAGCTCTATATATTTAGCAAGTTGTATGTAGGTAAAGAGATTCTGCTGTTCTCCTTAAATTTCTTTATTTTTTTTCTTCTTTTTTGTGTCCTAAGGAAACAGAATGTGTTTCCCATTAAATGGGAGGGAGGGGGGATGGGATAGAGGGACCCTATATTTGAATAGCATAGAGATCTGACTTCAACCAACCAGAGCCAAGAAACAGAGAGAACACTAGCAGTCTGTCCCCTAATATATGAACAGGGAGAAGGCCATTTATATGGATAAAGGGCAGGATGTCATCCTTGATCTTGAATTTCTTCAGCAAAAACAAAAGGTTTGACCCTTTGAGAGAGCCTTTGGGGGTTTCATGTGACTAGTAAGTAAATATTTCTTTGAATATCATTATCACCGCTCACCACCACCCTTTTCATCAAGGGATATCAGAGCGTTTATAAAGTTTGTATGTGATATCAAAATGTGAGGTTGGTAAATAATAGCATTTCTATTTTATGGCCGTATTAGGAAAGTTAAGTGTTTTGTCTGAAGTCACACAGGAAATTGAAGACACATTCAGAAGTACAATCTATGAACTCTGGATTCCAGATCTTTCCTGAGGAGCTCTACCTACCTCGTCTATATTTACGTTCCACTCCTTCACACATGTTTCTCAAGTAAATATTTGATTCAGAGAAGATTTAGGAAGAGGAAAAAAAAGGCAAACTTCTGGCAGTTAAAGACTCTGGGCAAATAGATTAAAGCCTGCTATTTATCACAAAGTAGGTACAGTTTAAGTAGCAGCTGTTCAAGTCTCCCCTACTGGATCCCCTATCTGTGGCTTAATTCGAATTGAACCCTCATTTGCCCCAAATAAAAAACTCTCCAGCCTGGTAATGAAGACCTTTCATGCTATGTTCTCACATACCTTCCTAGTCTTGTTGTTTCTTGTATTTTCTGTTCCAATCAAAAGACCCACCTCACAGTATAGACCCATCTACTGCCCCTGGACCTTTGCACAGTATTCCTGAAATACTGTCCATTTTCACCTCTGCCTTGTGGAATCCATAGCTCCAATCAAAGGTGCCAAATTGTACGTAAGGCCTTTCATGATGCCCTTTGTTTTCCATGATTCCCTCCCTCTTAGAATTCTTATTCCTTGGTATTTACTTATCTAAGATGCCTACTCTCTCCCCATAGTTCCTTGAAAGGAGGGGTTTTTTGTTTTCTATTTCTATCCCTGAGATAGTGTCTTGCATGTAGTAGGCACTTAATAAAATGTTTGTTGTATTGAGTCAAAGAGATAAAATAAAGTTGTATGACGGTCCATCATACAACGCACACAATCTGACAAAAACCTTAATAAGATGAAAAGTTTAAAATAGTCATTAAAGATCAGCCCTATTACATGTCATTGATAAAAGACAGATTTGATGAGGGAAATAGTGGAGAAAATTTTGTCTGTGTTATAAAGTTTCTGATAGATTCACACTTCTAACAAAATAGATTTCTAGTGTTCCCATCTGTCTTGGGCTATAGAAATCATGATGGAGATTAATTTCATAGATTTTTGTATTTGTCTTAAGTAACCTTATGGAATTTTGTGTCTGTGCAAACCTTCCTGAATATGTGACTTTGAGAGGGAAGATGAAGACCAAGTGAAGGAAAGTTGGAGCTTTTAGAAGAAATTTAAAGAATGTGAGAAAACTAGAAAGGAGACAAGCAGTTTGGTTGCAGGTCATAGATCCACATGAGGTAGTTGGTACAGATGCATGTCACTTTGGAAGTAGTAGCTGAAATCTATTTCAGCAGTAGCTGAAAAGGAAGACTCTTCAGAGGATTTGATCTAGAGACTGTATCCGGAAGAGAGACCAAGGGCATATTACCAGTAGAAGCTTGGGAAATTGATGAATGAAGAATGTTCACATAGAGTTTAATTAGAAGATTAAGTGCCAGAAGAGATATGTAGTCAAATTTTCCCATTTTCAGTAGGGAAAAATTAAGGTTTAGAAAAGAGTAGGGATTTCCTCAATATTATAAGTAACAATGTTAGCTTGTAAACATAGAGCTTGGAAGTTCAAATCCAGTGATTTTTTTATTCATTTTCCTACTATATCATACTATGTTAGGTTGTCTCGGTGCTATGACTGAAAGTGTTTCCCAAGTGACTAGAATAACTGAGAAACAGAGTATATTAAAAATCTGTGCACTTAACTTTTTGTTGACTCTCTACAATCCACTTCACCAGTCATCAGGTCACACAAGTCTTCCACAGTTTCTCTGAAACCATTCCCATTATTAGGTCTTACTAGATAATAACGTTCCGTAACATGTGGATGCCATAACTTGTTCAGTCATTCCTCAGTTTATGAGTATGTCTTCCAATCCCATTCTTTGCCACCACAAAAAGAACTATAAATATTTTTATATTTACTTATTAGTCACATTAGTCTCGAATGGTCAAACTTTTTGTTTTTGCTGAAGAAATTCAAGATGAATTTTGTATCATTTTTCTATTTTGTTCATTTGCTTTGCTTAAGATGGTGTCTCTTGATTTGTGCTCCTAGTTCCCCCTTCTCCCGTTTACCTCTACTTTATTGTTAAATGAAATATATTTATGTACCTATGTGTGTGTATGTATTTTCCCTGTTTTTGACCAGTTTATTTAAGTAACAATTAATTTCAAGGGTTATCAGCTCCTGCAAACATTTTCCTTTTCGTTTGCATGTATGTCTGGTTGCCCACTCTGATAGTGAGGTAATTTTCCGTAATCTTTTCCTCTCCCCCCCTCTTAGCATATATATATTCTTCTTCCTTTCACTTTTCATTCTTCTCTTAAAGCAATAAGATAACTAGTCTAGTTTAATTAGTATCACTCTGTGAACTCTAATGAGGATCAGAGTTCAGAGAGGACACAAGTATTATATATCTGTATTTAAATGTAAGCAGTTTATCCTTTTTTTTTAGTTCTTTGTATATTTGTGTTTACATTCATGTTTCTCTTAATGCCTTTGTATTTCAGTAGTTTTATTCAATGCCAATATTTTCATAAGCAATATTTGGAAATCCTCTATTTCTTGAAAAATCCATTTTTTTTCTAGGTAAAAAAAATGTCTTTGCTGGGATATAAGTTGCCTGCAAGCCTGCATCCTTTGCTTTATGGAACATTGTATGCCAAGTTCTCCTGTGCTTTATTTTAGTGGCTACTAAATCATGTACATTCTCCATGCTGGCTCCTCAGGACTTCAATTCTTTCTTTCTGGATGCTTTCAGTACCTTTTCTTTGACCAAGAAGCTCTAGCTTTTAACAGTTATGTTCCTGTGAATATGATTTTGTCTGCAATATTTTCTTTTGAAAGTTTATTTTAGACAGTGACGAATGACATATCTCCTCCTTTAGACTATTAGCTCTTCATGGACAGAGACTATCTTGTGCTTTCTTTAAAGGAGAGTACATGGCACATGATAGGTATTTAATAAATGCTTGCCAACTGATTGATATGATGAGTTGAAGGAATACCTTGAGTCTTGTTTGGCTGGAATGCAGAGGGTTTAAAGAAGAATAATCAAGGTGGAAAAGTAGGTTGAAGTCAGTCTCTACCCCTTCACATACTAAATTTCACTCACCATCCACTTTGCATTCCTGTCTCGCTATATTGGCACATTGGCTGCCTGTGAAGTCATTGTGCCAAAGGTTCACATCTGGTACAAAGATCCCACATCATTTAGGGGACCTTCATTAGTTCATTCATCTCCATTCAAATGGAACCTGCCAACTTCAGCACATGATACTTTTCCCAAGAGTATCCCTTATCTCCTCTTAAAAGCATTAAGACTCCCAAGGTCTTAAACAGAGAACAAATATAAAGGCAAGACTACAGAGAATCAAATGTGTCATTTCCCCATAGATGGCTCTCTTCCTGCCCACTGGAGAATTCTACCATCTGTCATATTATTGACCCTGCGGGTAATGCCAGCAAAAGGCAACTGGAACTTCTCCCTGAGGTTTTTTCTACTATCGTTTGCCCGTAAGTTGTCTTTCTGAGGTTCACTCCTTTTCTCAAGAAGCTTTATCAGAATAGAGACTGTATTGCATTTCTTATTGCCAGGACCATAGAGACTCCAAGCTGTCCTTTCTGTTGTTTCACTTTGGGCTCTCAAAACCCTATCCCACAAAGGGTCTCTTCAGGTGGGAACCTCTTTCCTCACCCTAAACAACCAAGACCCCTAGCTGAATTTTGGCGAATGGATCACATCCTCTTTCCATCCTCTACCAAGTGTTCCATACTAAATGTTGTTGGTTGTTTGAAATGGTGCTCTTATTCCTTTTCCTTTTTCTACCCCTCTGTGGACAACCTAGGCTATGCCAAATAAACCACTTCTAGAAGTTCCAAGTATTAAGAAAAATGAGAGTTAAAATAAATAAAAGGCAAAGTTAGTTGTTTTTACTACATGTGTTCATATCTCTGACAGTCGGAGCGGGGGAGGGGAACAAGCCAAGAAACACATTTCCTATCCCTATAAAGTCATTCTCATAGAACGGGGTCATCTGAAGAGTGGAGAAGAGATCCTTGAACCCTTGGCCATCTAGAGTGTCTATTCTACAGAAACTAAATATTCCATCTGCATATAATTTGGTCACAGTTACTTTCCTCCATACTTCTCCTGTGGCTCCAGTCTGTTTTCAGGGTGGGGGTACACTGCATTAGCTCCTGTAGCTTCCTGGGAGGAAAGAGATAGGACCTTGGAAATGGAAGCAGTTCTGAGAACTGCTGACAGGTGCTTTTCAACATGCAGAGGGATTACAGTAAGTCTCTATCAAAATTATAGTCTGTCAATTTTGTGAAGTGATTTGAAGAATGTTAACAATTTTTTGTATCTTTCGGTCTTTCTATCTCTCTATCTTTATTGTGTCTGTTTCTGTCTCTTTTTGGGTATCTCTGTTTTTACATGTGTTTCTGTCTTTAACTTTCCAGCCCCATCTTTTTCTATCATGTGGAAGAAGGGATTAATCTTGCTGTACTTATTACTCGGAAAGCAAAACCAGGAAGAATAAGTAGAAGTTGCCAAGTAGGATAGATGTCAAGGAAAAAAAAACTTACTAATAATTAAAGCTATTTAGCAATGGAATGGACTGCCTTAGGAGGTGGCAGATTTCCTGCTTTTTGAAGGTCTCCAGATAGAGCCTGAATAGTCACTTGTCAGGTATGCTAGAGTGGGAACTCCTTTGGTTGAACTAGATGGTTGCTGAGGTCTCTTCCAACTATAAAACTGTGTTTCTGAGTATCATTCTGCAACTCACTTTCATAAAGTTTAAAAAAAATTATTTCATACTAAGTTTAATGATAAATTTGTGTTTGGATTCATTTGCATTTGGAGATCTTTTGATCATTTTCAGGAGAAGGATACACATGCAGACATTTTCTTTACACATTATCCTGTAAAAAGTGATCAGTTCTGTGAATGGTGTTATTTTTAAATTTGAGCTTTGAATTTGAATCTTCTATTATCCTTCCAATAAAGTATCTGATAAACTAAAGGGTCCACCAAATGGTGACCAAATTCTATTTAAATTAGTTGGGTCTCAGACAGTTTTTTAGAAATATGTTTCCTCTACCATCACCAGATAGGATAAATAGCAGGAAATGTAAAATTCCTGCATTTCCATGCTTCAATGCATGGTTTGAGCCCATCATTATTTTCAGACCCAGTTTCCCAGTTGATTGAGAGGCAAGTTAACTCAGAAAACCTCAAAGAGGTATATGCAAAATTTAAATTTTTTTTATAAACATGGAGAGAATACAGCATGTAACCCATGGTGCTGTTGTTTTAATTTTAAAAGAGTACTGAGAGTTGGAATTAAAGGAGAATTATTTTATGGTGCCTATCTTTGACTTGGATATATCAGTCTATGCCTTTTTTAAAGAAACATATCCATATACCAACCTCAAGAAAGTAAAGAGAAGAAGAAGGAACCTTCAAGATTATAGGTCAACACACTACCTAATGATATCTTTAAAGAACCTTTATCTTGTGGACTGATTCCTTTTTAATTATCTTTATCCTTACGGAAATATTACTTTCTCATAATTAAATCAATGATATAAATCAATTGAAGTAACGTACCTAACTCACTTTGAATGCCTTTAGTACACATATACATTTCTATTATTAATATTGTTATTTCTAACACCTACATAACAATGCATTCTGACTGAGAGTGATTCCTTTTTAAATGGTGCCTTGCCAAAGGAAAAAACAAAACCCACCTATCTTAACCTATGTCATCTCAGATTAAGGGTTAGAGGTAACTTTAGTGGAGGAACATAAACGTCTTTATAAATTTTGGTAAAATATAATACTAGGGAGGTATGAATCTTCTAATGATAAAGTGTGTCATAATACTGATGATATGGCAAGAACTAGCTTCTATTTAACACCTACTTTGTGCCAGGCATTCTGCTAAGCACTTTATAAATAGTTGGTCCTTATAATAACACTGAGTGGTAGATGCTGGTGATGTTGCAAATTTATAGTTGAGGAAGTTTCGATTTACTCAAGGTTACACAATTAGTGTCCACAATCTGATTTGAACTCAGGCTTTTCTGACCTCAGGCTCAGTAGTATGTCACCTATCTGTTTCATTCTCATAAGTCCCTTAAGTAGTTTCTGTCATCTAGCATTAGCTCTGAGACTGAATAGCAACCCCGAATTTTGGATCACAGTTCCTTTTGTTCATCAGTGTAAACATTTAGCTCTTGAAAGGCACATTTTTCATTCAAAAAAGTCCACACTGGATAGTGTTACGTCATCAATACAGCAGTGAATTTGAGATGGGCTCATTGGTACCAGAAGGATTTCTGTAACAATAAAAACCTGTCTGTCAGTATCACTTAGCAAAGATTAATAAAACGTTACCTGACATCCAATGAGGTTAAATTTACTGTTAAAAAACTTTTTTCTTCTTATATTAATTTCTTTCTATTTTCTCTTAGCAAAAATGTTTTTGAAGTTAGGGATATTATCACAGCCTCAGAGATTTGTTCATGTTGAGACTTTCCTTTTTGGTGTTGCTTGGTAAGATATTAGTCATTTTCAAACATTTTAGGGGAAGAAGGAGAAGGGGGTAATGACAAAAACCTTCTCTGATATGCTTTTGAAGCCTTCGTGTCCTTTATGAACTAACAATACCGCTATTCATTTCTCTGTGCTGTTGGGAATACTTTCTTGCTTTCTTCCTTTCCTCTCCTCCCCCAACTCCTCTGGCCCTCCATAAAAGGGGGCGGGGAGAAGGAAAAAAAGAGACAAGGGCCATGTATGGCTATCTCTAAATCATCAAATACTCTTTCAGCTGGCAGACTGGCTTATTTTTATTGTATGTTTTAGGAGGAGAGTTGGGATTATTTATTCTCAAACATTCCTTTATGATATCTTTGCTTATAATATATTTTATTATTAACATCTAAAAAGGCTAAAAACTATTTTGCCTAAATTAGAATCTTTCTGGTGTAGTTAAGCTATGGATCAACAGATTGTAAAGTTGCCTCAGTTCTGTGTTTCAGATGTTTCGTGTGCACTTTAGCTCTTTTATGTTTTTGTGTAGATTTAAATAAGGCGGAAAGATTTGTGTCACAGTATCTTCCTTTCCTAGATTTGGGTTCTCATTGGCAAAAGTAGTATCTCCCATGATATAAATATTGATATCTCAGCAACTTTTCATTTACATCTATTTGTTTCAGTGCAGGAGATAAGAGTATTACTCTTCTCCATTGCATTATATTCTTCTTAGGAAGATTGTAAGGTTTCAGACTTTCGTTCAGTCAATTAGTTTGATGGACTCCATGAAGAATATCCAGAAGATTCTACTTTTAAGAAACAAGACTTTTGTGATTTAAGTATTATGTAGTATATTTTCCCTGATAAGGGCAAACACTTTAAGGTTTCTACCAAAAACCTTATTCTGTTGCTCCACTGTCATTTGGAAATACCCTGTAATGATATTCAAATTATTTGAGACTAACAGTAATTTTAATCTGTTTTCATTTTGTGACAGCAGAGGTCATGCAAGTGTGTTTTTAAAGACACTATGCTGACTCGGAATGTATGATTTTTACTAGATGAAATCAGCTTGAGCTGGTTTCCCCATATTTGGTTCATTCTTGGTCCATTGAGTGGTAGATTCCATGCCAAACATATTTTTTCTTTGATGTCTTTCATTGTTATTGTTTTAATTTTGAGGTTTTTAGAATAGATATCCATCCAAGGAAACTTGTAAAACGTGAAACTCTTAAAGAGCACCCATCAGTGACTGTTAATGATATTTCAGTAACTGTTGATGTGCAGTCAAGCATTTCAAAGAACACTGAAGCACCCAATGAAAAAGGATCACCTGTACTGAAGCCCAAAGGAAAGTGTGGTAGAAGATGAAAACAATGCAAAGAATGGCAATCTGTTGCCACAAAAGATCCTAATTCACCTTGAGAAAACAAGCAAATACCTTCAGAGAAAGCTGACAATTGAAGAAGAAATTTGCTTCCTTCCTTTCCTTTCTTCCCCCTCCTCTTCTGCCCCTACAAAAAATAAAAAAGGAATGAGAAAAGAGCAGTGTATTCCTATCTCTAAGTCATCAAATATTCTTTCAGCTGACAGACTGGCTTATTATCTTCACTATATATTTTAGGAAGAGAGTTGAAATCATTTACTCCTGAGCACCACTCTATGTTACCTAAGATATGATACCTAAGATTATTACTGAATCTTCTAAAGTGAAATACAGATTTCTTAAAGTTGAAAAAATAACAGGAAAAACAATTTAAAAATATATAGCTGTTAACCATAATTATTAAGAAAAAAATACATGACATGGACAAGATATTACAAAAACTAGAATACTGAAGATTAAGGTAGATTTTAGTAATGAAATTCACTTTTAAACTACCAAATCTGTGTAGATAAAAGTCTAGGTAAGTTTTTAAAACTTGGGCATTTTTATCAAATTGTTAAAAATACAACCCCTAAGAACTGAATTTTTTTTTCTTACTTCCAGTAGGCCTGGAAATCTTCTCTCCACTGCGAAAAAAAGTTGATGAATTCTGATAAATATATTGATAAGATGAGAAGCGATATCACAGAAATTCTCAGATGGAAATGGAATTCTGCAATACAACCTTGAATCATATGACCTGTTGTAAAAGATTAAGAACTTTAAGAGATTTTGATAAGCATTTCAATAGTTTGTGGACTCATCTGATTTAAACCTGATTTAAACTTAAGAAATTTTATCCAGTAGATAAAGAAACATTTCAGTAGTCTGTGAACTCACCTGATTTAAACCTCATTTAAAACCTAGAGGCGGTATAATAAGTGTAGAAATAATGAATGTAGGCCATGAAATGATATGCTATGAAATGAAAAATAAATTGTTTATCAGATATAATCGACAGTTAATGTGATAAATATATTGTTTCTTATTAGGAATTCAATGAATATGTGTTGAAATCTAGTAAATACAGTGCCAAATATTGTAAAATAAACAATTACAGCAAAAATAAAACATATTGCATAAAAGGTTTTTTTTAAGTACATGTAAAAATGTTATGACATAATTTAATTTAGTGGGACTTTTTTGACACAGTTAATTTGCCCATCACTGTATGTTCTTGAATGCTGTGTGCCAGAGTGCACTGTCCAGCACATTTTACCAAAGGGAAATGACTTTGAGTATAAGCCCCCAACAAAAACTATGTCTGTTGTAAGAGTACCAAGTTAACTAAGTGAAGCAATAGTGAGCTACCAGTTTACTTTTTTTTTTACAGACAATTCATAAAATAGAAAGTATATGTCTAATGTTAATAATTTTCATTCCAAGGAAACTAAAACTTTATTGAATATGACTGTAAAATCAGAGCATTATAATAATTTTTTTTAATTCAGGAAATAATAGACAAAAGAATATATATCCTTCTCCTTTTTGGCATGCGTCCTTTGGCTTATTCCCAAGGCCTACAAAATAAAACTTAGTCTAGTGATACTATGAGATTTTATAAAGTACAAAATAAACACATTTGTGAATTGATGACTTAAAACACACACACAGAGCTAAAAGGGCATCAGTGGCAGATACTGGTTTTATCAGAATAGATATTATGCTTCACAAAATATATGGCAATGTTTTTCTTTTAAAACATATAGATACTTAGAAAGAATGAACATATTGGTTTCTAATTAATTGGGCAAACATTCCTCCTTTCACTTTATAGTCAATATACTTTGAACAACAGTGTGCCATAAAATACTATTTCCATGAAAAAGATTATAGGAAGTTTGCTTTGGGTAACATTCAAACCCAAGCCTTCTAAAACTTTCCAAGAACTTGGAATAAATTTACATATCACCACAAACCAAAGTGGGGAAAACTGTGGAGAAATCATTTCCGCTGTATTCTCTTGTCTTTTCATGTTGTCTCCCAATCATGTGTGTAAATGCATCCTGTTTTCCCATGAACACATATATTTTTCCTGTGTAATGAATCCCAATGTGCTGTATGAGGTCTTTGATGGAGCACATCCTAGGAATACTGTGATCTTGTCGCTGTCCAAGCTTTAAAATTCTTGATGCTGACAGATTAGGGGTGTTTTTAGATGATTTTCCAAGCCGAATACTGAGGCCCCCAAAAGACGATTCTCATATGATATTAATCTTCACTCAGGTTCAAAGGTCTTTGTCAGTGAGAAGTATCTATGGTAGGGTATTGTGTAAGATGATGATTGAAGTTAAATGGATGAGAATTTAAGAATAGGAGTATTCATTGTGGAGTGATTCGTTTCTGTACAAAATTCAATACGAAATTGTAATCTAATTCTTTTTTCTTATTTTGTATTCTAATGATGCTTTTTATAGAATTAAAGATATTTAAGGATTAGTAATGATGTAAATATTCAGCAAATACTTATTAAGCTTTTGCTATAAGCATTGGTCTCTCATAAAAAAATTGGAAGATAATACAAAAATTAAATAACATCACAGTCTCTGCCCTGAAAAAGCATCATTTTGTAAGAGTAAGACATCCCTATGGATAAATATAGTTCAAATTAGAATATGAAAATTATAAAAGAACTTTAAATTGCCATGTCACATGAGAAATTAATTATTTCCAACAGGGGAGATAAAAGATAATTTCCTGGGAAATGTAACATTGCAACTGAGGGATGTTAATGACATCAACAAGTCAAATTATCATAAAAATCAAATGAGATAATATTTCTAAATCACTTGGCACCATACCTGACACATAGTAGGCACTGAATAAATTCTTGTTCTCTCCCTCACTTTTCCATCAGGTCAAACTTGTGTATAACAGAGAGGATGGGAAAGAATAGTCAGAGGCATGAAAATGAGGGGAAATTTTTATAGGACAGTAGATAATTTGATTTGACTTGAGTGTAGAATAAAATGTAGAACTCACCATAAATTCCATAATTCAAATTTCAGCAAACATTTATCGATCACTTATGAACAATCTTCTAGATGTGGTAGATGTAAAATTTGGATAAAATGTGATTCTTAACTTCTTTACTGTAGGAGAAAAAGACAGATAACAATGATGCATATAACATTACATGATAAATGTATTATAGAAACCCCAAGCAAAGTGTTATATGACATCTTAATTATAAAGTCACAACTGACCAGAGAGATCAGGGAAGTTCTTCTGGAAAAGAAAT
>JAQQSK010011229.1:0-12358 GCA_028658325.1 Potorous gilbertii | reverse complement strand
GTGTTCTATGCCCTTCATTGGCAACATTTCATTTTCTGTAACTCTACCTGCCTTAATGCTCTGAAAACAGTCCTACTATGCAGAGGAGTTTACAAATACTCATTGACTCTCCAGTGGTCAATGTGTATTTGTTGAGTGCCCCACAAGGTGCATACTAAAAAGTTTAATTCCTGCTATTCTGACATAAAGAGGAAGGGATAGTGGTTCAGTCAGTCACTGTCAAAAGGTTTTCAAGCTAGACATAGAATTTAAATAACCTGGCTCATGTTCCTTTCTGTAAGGAAATGTGTATTCTAAATGAGTTGATTCCATGGCTGCCTTGACATTTCTGGTTTCTGGGATTTCTGAATTCAATTAAATTTGGCAAATAGTTTTTTTTTTTTTTAGTCATATTGTTTTAGGCCTTGGGGAGGGAAATATGAAAATGAAACTACTCTTGCCCTCAAGGGTCTCATATTCTATTAGGATGCACAAAAGCCCCATGAGTTAGTAAATACACAGTATAGATAGTTTTAGAAAATAAGTTAGAAAAGGAGAGAAAGCTACCTACAGAAAGGTCAGAGAAGTCATCAGAACTTTACAGGAAGCTAAGGATTTCATGTGGCAGAAGAGAGAAGAGTGGACCTTTTAGACACTCAGACAGAAGTGAACCTTGGTAAGGGAGAGCAAACAGCAGGACAGTGAGACAGGAATACTTTTTGCATGCAGAGAATAATATGACATGAGACTAGAAAAGAAAGTAGGAGTCATAGTATAGAGGACTTTATGTGCCAGGCTGAGAATTTTTGCATTTTACTCTACAAAGCCCTGAAATCTGAAAATCTGTGATATTAAGTGATAAAATTTTGCACAATTAATGGTAAACCACTCCAGTTATCTTCACCAAGAAAACCCCAAATGGGGTCAGGCAGAATTGGGTGTGACTGAAATGACTGAACAATAAATTCTAGGCCTCTGTTTTCTCCTTTCTCTATTAATTGATATTTTGATCATTTCTCCATCAATTCCTGTATATATAGTTTTTTATATATATATGTACATTTATATATAGTTATATAATTTCTGTACATAGAGTTCTTAGAAAATAAAGATACAGGAGGGGAACCCTGAATTGATCTCTTAGGCTACACATTTGCAAGTTATATTAAAAAAATGGAAAAGGCTTGTTGGGAAAAGGAAAGCTGAAACTATGGTTTAAATGAGTTTTGGTGACTATGAATACTGATTATTTATGTCTCCATTAGCACCAGATATTTGAAAATTGACTGTTTCAGTGGCAAATTCTTAATTATCTGTATAGAGACAATTTTATTAGGTGGTTATAGGGAAGGGATATTCTTTCTCCCTTTTTGAAGGTAACTGGGTTTAAATGACTTGCCAGGGTCACACAGCTAGTAAGCGTTTGAGGTTAGATATGAACTCCAGTCCTTCTGACTCCAAAGCTAGCTGTCTATCCACTATGCCACCTAGTTGCCCCTAGGGAAGGAATTCTTAGCAAGAGGCATATGAGCTTGCAGAGACATCACCTTACCAACAGAGGTCGTCTGGTCAAAGCTATGATTTTTTCCAGTAGCAATGTATGGCTGTAAGGGTTGGACTATTAGGAAAGCTGAGCACCATGGAATCAGCACTTTTGAATTGTGGTGCTGAGGACTTCTGAGAGTCCCTTGGATAGCAAGGAGGTCAAATCAGTCAATACGTAAAGAAATTAATTCATGCTATTCATTGGAAGGTCAAATACTGAAACTGAGGCTTAAATACTTTGACCACATACTGAGAAGACAGGACTCACTAGAAAAAACTCTAATCTTGGGAAAGATTGAAAGCAAAAGGAAAAGGGGGTGGCAGAGGACAAAATGGATAGAGAGTGTCATGCAAACAATGATTATGAACTTGGACACACTTCAGCAGATACTGCGAGATAGAAATATCTGGCAGACTATGGTCCATAAGGTCACAAAGTGTTGGACACAACTGAACAATAATAGATACGTACTTGGAGAAGAAAAAAAATCATTTTTATTTCTGCTAACCTTTAACTGAAATTTAGCCTTTCTTCTAATTAGGCAACAAAACATTCGATAATAAACATTATTCTGAGAAGAGTTCCCATGAGTTTTATTAGACTACCAGAGGGGTCTATGCTACAAAAAAAGTTAAAAGCCCATGGAGAGTTCTGAAGTGAAAGTGTGGTGGCAGTGGGTGTGTCTTTATTGCTCTCCAATAGCAATATTCATCTTCCTCTCACTCTGCTTTCCAGGAACCTTGGAAACTCCCAGATCTAAATATGTAATTGATTCTTCATGGCACAGTACCAGGGTTGGGGGTGGTAAGCACAGACGACTGCCCCAGAAGACCTTTCTCTGGATAAGTTTCTGAGCATCATCCTATTTCTCATGATAGTTAAAAATAAAATAAATTAACAATTAAAAGAAGCACCCAAAATCACCTTGCTAAAGCTTAACAGATTTATATAGATTGGGGAATGCCCTGTACAAAATAACTTAATCCTTTCTCCTCTTGTTTCATGTGTCTCCAACTGTTCCCAGGACTTAATGCACACTGGAATATCTTTAGTATCTGTGTGTGTTTGTCCTTTGTTGCCAAAGAAGGCCATGCCATCAGAGAAATAATGACATGAATTGCACTTGACTTTGTTTTGAGTGAGGAAAGGCTGTGCAGGTCACCAGCCTCACTTCTCCAGAGTCATCTGAATTCAGTGACTAGATATTTGATAGGATGTCTGGAAATGGCCCAGGATGAGGCAATTGGGGTTAAGTGACTTACCCAAGAT
Source organism: Potorous gilbertii (assembly GCA_028658325.1). Lineage (NCBI taxonomy): Eukaryota > Metazoa > Chordata > Mammalia > Diprotodontia > Potoroidae > Potorous > Potorous gilbertii. Next base: position 9,564 of record JAQQSK010011229.1, on the reverse strand, counting down.
CACACAGCTAGCAAGGGTCAAGTGTCTGAGGTGAGATTTGAACTCAGGTCCTCCTGACTGCTGCACGGTACTCTATCCACTGCACCACCTAGCTGCCCCCTTTGGTATCTAGAAGGAGTCCACCTGATTTTACTGCTAACTTGATTCTATCTGGGCCACACTGCTAACCTCAGGTAAGCAGCTCCCAGCCAAGGAACCGAGTTCTGTTTAACGTTGCTGGAGTTCAGTTTTACAACTTTTCATCTATAAAATGGGGACAAAAATGTGTGCCCTACCTGCCTCAGAATTGTGTTTTGAGCAGAAAGTGCTGAATAATTTTAAAAGCACTAATAAATATGCTTTATACTCTTCAAGGTGCAAAACGATCTACTCAAATCTAAAATGGAGTCACTTTTGATAAGCTACAGAAGCAGTCTGGCCTTTTTCATGCACCGTTTTTGGCTGTTGTTCTGTGTCCTTCATACTCAAAGAGGACCATGACATCAGAAAGGTGATGCCATAACTTGCAAGTGAATTACATTTAAGTGCAAAGTCACCAGCCTCACTCTCCCCTCTGGAGCCATCTGGGTCCAGTGGCAAGATAAAGATCATAAAGACTGGAGGTGGCTGGTATGCAGTGGGAGACCTTGGCCTTCAGGGACAATTAGACTATAGACTCCTTCAGGGAGAAGATCTCTAGGAGATCAAATGAGATAAAACAGTCCTTGGTTTTATAGTAGACTCTATAAAACCTTTCATTCCCTTCCCCTTTTCCTAGTATGTGGGCCAAATCTTCTTTTTCTTGGGTATCAGCTCTACAATTTACAAACCATTGTTTTGCCCACTGTAGATATGATCTGAATTTAGAATTTAGAATTGAAAGGGACATCCACCACCATCTAGTCCAATCCTCACCTGATAGAAATCACCACGACAATATACCGGACAATTGGTAATTCAACCTCTACTAGAAGACCTATAGAGAAGAGAGACTTCAAGTCATCAATTCCACTTTTGGACAACTATCTTTTTCAGCTGTCTTCTCTTCCCACCCCCTCCCACACTCCCAATATAAAACCTTCATTTGCTTCTTTGCCGCCTCCATTCACTGCCTCTGTTTCTGTGCTCTGGGACCAGATAGACTAATTTAATCTGTCTTTCACATGACAGCTCTGTCATCCTGGTTGGTGACTTTTGATTTAGGCTTCCATGGGACTACACATGACATTTTGAAGTCAGAATGGTCACAGGAGATTAGGTTAGGTGGGTGATCAGGACAGGTTCATTGACCTTTGCCATGTCAATCCATCAATAGCTATTAATCGTCACTGTGTGAGGCACTGTATCGAAGATAAGGAAGTCTGAGACATGGAGAGGACAAGATTAGCCATGGGACCTTGAGAGACAATGGGTCATGTTCAGCAATTTATCTGGTAGAGACTGTCAAAACCCAGGATACGTAACTAGCCCCTTTTGTACCTCTTTTTCTCTATGGTATCTTCACTCTTGTCTCCCTGCCCTACTCTCCTCAATTCCCAGAATTCAGTTTCTCTTCACCTTGGCCTCTTAGAATTCCTAGTTTCTTTCAAAGTTCAGCTTAATCATCACTTTCTGCTTAAAGCCTTTCCTGATTTCCTATCTGGTAGTCCCTCCTCATCCAATGACCTCATATTTATTTTGTATGTAATTAAATATATAGAATATTAGATCCTTAATAGAAGAGATTGCTTAGTTTTTTGTCTTTATAGCCCCAGTGCCTAGCACCTGGTAGGTACTTCATAAATATTTATTGATTGGCACATAGAAGGCAGCTAGTGAATCTTCATTGATTGATTGAAAAGGAATTACATAGTATTACACATGTGCTTATAGAAAAATACTCTGAAAGAATCCAGTTTTTAAAAATGAAAAAACTAGCTTCAAATAGCCATACAACTAGCTAAAATTGCTTAGTAACTATTTACATTAAAATTAATTACAATTCATAAGATAACATGATCATTTTGTAATTATTCTCTCTGAGTCCTTACTGGAACTCCCATATGCTCGTCTTCATTTGTTATTTTTTTGGGAGAAACTCTTAATAGACACAAACTAGGCTTGTGAGTCTTCTACACCTTTTGTTTTCCTCATCTATAAAATGAGGAGCTTGAATGGATGATCTCAAAGGTCTGTTCTAAATCATTCCCTCATTTTTCTTTTCCCCTTTTTTTCTTTCTGCCCTCCTTCATTGTCTGCATTTGATTTTAAGTTTTAAGCTTCCCAGCGTGGGGCATTATGGAGGTGGATGTGGGAGGGGATTATAGAATATCCAGAAGGCATCGTAAAGTGTGAACTTGGCCCTGGGACCTCAAGGGCAACTGAGTCCAGGGAAGAGACAGGAGAAGGGTAAGATGGAGCTGTAGCCTGAAGTAACAAGTAGATCTCTTATAGTACGTTTTCCTGAGTTGTCACCAGAGCCATAACTAGTCCAAGGCAACTGGGCCTTTGTCCCAGGGTACTGACATCTACAGGGTTTTGAGGAGTAGGGGGAGAGACAAACTTTTCCTTTTCAGGAGGGCATGATTTCTCTTTCTAGTAACGTCCATCTCTATGCCTTACCTCACAATCTAGGGCCGGGTCCTCTGTGCTCCAACTCCCCCAAACCCCACCCCCTTGTTCTCATTGCTGTCATTAGTGTCAATCTCTTGGAAGACTTCCCTCTCTGACTCTGGCTGGTTTGTGAAGGTGAAGGGGACTTGATGAGGTTGCTCTTTCCCCTGCCCAAACTCTATTCATTCCCCACCACTGTTCTGAGCTTAATTGACTTGAATTTTTGCCCAAAGTGAGACTCTGGATGCCTTCTCTTCTCTTTACATTTTAGGACATTTTGTGGTACATTTATGAACATGCCACATCTGCACTGTTCCAGCCCCATAGAACATTCAGGCATTCCTACTGTCTCCCAACCCCTTTTTTTACTCTTTCCCAGTTCCTTGAAAATCAGTAATATTAGCTTCACTCAATGAACCAACCCAGGATCCGGTCACTTCAGCCCCACTGAGGTTCGTCTTTGGGGTGGCCACTAAGAGTTCCAAAGTCCACACCGGAATCTTATTTCCAAAATCATTTTCATCTCACGATTATCTTTCCCTTTTCTGGAACAGAATGTTTCAATTGTACAGTCCCCACCCCTCTGCCCTTCCTCTCCATTTCTGAGGAAGCAGCAGGAGTCAGCTTTGGTGGGCTGTCAGCACTGGGAAATATTGTCATTTTAAACAATTTTCCAAAACCTTGCCTGTGTTTTTCCTACCCCCTTCCTTTTCCATGGTTTCAGCTTCTGTCTATCTGCCTCTGCCTTCTTGCTGTCTGTCTGTCTGTGATTCTTTCTTTCTTTGCTCTCTTGTCTCTCTGTCTTTTTGTCTCTGTCTCTCTGCATCTCTCTCTTTGTGTGTGTGTGTGTGTATCTCTCTGTCTCTGTCTCTCTCTCTGTGTCTCTCTCTTTCTCTCATTCTGTCTGTCTTTTCCCTTCTCCCCTTCTGATAGACCTTTCAATTTCTCATTTGCCCTCTTACCACCCCGGCCACAACTCCTCCTCCAACTCCTGGTGAGTTCCGGTAGTGTTGTTGATGAGAGACTGTAGGGTACTGTGAGGGTAAGCAAGCCTCTTCTCCCTTGGCTGTTCCACCCTGGCAACTTCAAAGCCCCAGTCATCTCATCCTGTTTCCATCTTCCCATGGGCCTGCACAGCCTGACTCAGCCTCCTAGTTCAAAAGTGCAGGCTTTTGGGACTTAGGACAGGAACCCCACCCCGGGGTGCTCCTGACTCCTCCTCTGTTTGGAAGCCAGGACTGATGTGCTGGGCTGCCAGCAGAGGCTTGAGTGTTATTGAAATTTTGATTTTCTTACCCTCATCCACCCCCAGCTTTCAAGATGAGTCTTTTCACTGGAAAGATGAAGCCTTCTTTCCAGCAGATCAACCTTTACTCAAACCTAATGCAGCCCTTTGTGAAGGAGGGGATGGGGTAGGAGGAAGGAGGAGTGGCATGGAGGTTGGGGTTTTTTTTTGCACAAATATTTAATCTTTTCCAATCTGCCTTTCTGCACTGCCTGTCAGCCCCTGTGGTTGTAACCACTCTGTTTGTTTTAGCTGGTAACAGGATACTGTTTTGAAAAGTGATGCAAAAGTCAGATTACTTATGAATTTGGGCTTTATTTTGCATGAATGCTTTTCAAGGCAGCTATAGATTTATTTTTTCTTCCTCCCTTTCAGAATGATGTTGCCTGTGGGGGTGGGGTGGGCAGTAGCATTGAAATGTGGGGGAGTCCTACCTCTTTGCTGAGCTATCCGGGCAGTTCTCACAAATTCAGCCAAAGGGACCATTCACTGGGCCTGGTATATCTCTTTTTTAGCAGCGCTCACCTTTTCCTTCTCTCCCCAACTAGGATCCTTAGAGAAAATTATTGCTGTTGAGTTGTTTCAGTCTTTTTCCAAATTCTGTGACCCCTCCCCCTTTAATTCAGGTGTCCTTTTCATTTAGAGAGGTGTCTGCGGTGCCTGGTATAATTTACCCATTAAAAAAGACTTCAAAAATGACATTCAGAGTTCTTGCATTAGAAAGAGCAAAGAAAAATGGGGGGAAATGAAACTGCAAAACTCAAAACATGACCGTGAAGGGCATTTGTCAAAATTCCCTACCAAAGGTCTCTCTCTCTCTCTCTCTCTCTCTCTTCCAAAGGCTTCTTTGCAGAGGTGGGGGCCTATGGGTATGGAGCATGGCATATATGACACCAGGGTTTCATAGATTTGAGGACCTCTGTGAACTTGGATAGGAAGTTTACAGCTTTGTTTTCATGAACCTCTCATTAAGATTTAACATTTCTTTGAATTTTTTTTTAAAAACCCCAACATTATTCTGAGAAGGGGCTAGTAGGCCTTACCCAGACTCCCAAGTGGGTCCATCACACACATACACACACACACACACACACACACACACACACACAAGATTAGGAATCTCTGTGTTTGGTTACATTTAGTTTTACCAAATGTTTTTTTCCCTCCTTTTTATCCTTTGTTAGAAGATTGCTTTCTGGGAGGACAACATTGGAGAGATAAACTGAGAAATGTAGATGATATAAAAACCAATGGTATTTATAACATTTATTTTAAAACATACTCTTCCAAAAACAATCTTTTGAATCCACAGATCTGAACATGTTATTTCCTTAGCTCTATCATTTGGCAAGCATTTATTAAACACTTACTTACTATGGGGCCAGAAACTGCTAGGCACCAAAGATACAGATGCAAAATCAGAACAATCCCTGCCATCATGGAGCTTATATCCTAAGGGGGTGACAACATAAACATGTGGGAATATTAACCAAAGTCAACAAAACAGACACAAGATTATTTTGGTGGGGACATGACTAGCCACTGAGGGGCTTCTGGGAAAAAATAAGCCCTTTCAGTTTAGCAACTCTCTGATTACAACCTACCTTTCCAGCCTAATTTTATATAACATCTCTATATCCTCTCCACATTCCAACCTAACCAGACCCTTTCTTTTCAAGATGCATTTCCACTCTGTTCATCTGCCCAAGCTGTTTTCTAATCCTAGAAAACACTCCCCCTTCACATCCTGACCCTAAAATTATCCTTTTCATTCAAGGCTTAGTTCAGATACCACCCCTTTTTGAAGATTTCTCTGATTCACTCAGTTGAATATAGTGCTTGTTGAATGAAAGAAGAAATAACTAGCTGTATTACCTCAGGTAAGTCACTTCCCTTTTCGGGCTTCATTATCTCCATGAGTAAAATTAGGGGTTTCAACTAGATGTGCTCTAATGCCCTGTCAGCTTCAATAGTTTATGACTCTAGGATTCAAGATTTAAAATAATGCCCCAGGTAAAAATATGAAACAATGAATTAGTGCTTTACCAACTCCCTAAAATAAACTAGTCCCTAAGAAAAGGAGACAAAAATGATGAATGTATAAGTGATAGAGCTGAAGAAAAGGACAGTCTCCCTCCCTCCTTCCTTCTTTCCTTCCTTTTTTTCTCTTCTTTTTACCTTTCTTTCTCATTTTCTTTCTTTCATTACTATTAACATAGGATCTACTGTAATTCAAATTCTTGACGAAGGACATAAGTGAATGAGAACAGATGGAAAGTGCTGCTAATTCTCCTCCTTTCCTCAATCTAATTTTATGGTATCAGAGAAATTAGGAAATAATGACCTACTTGATAGGCTTCACACAGGACACTTCATAATATTGACATGATGGGGGTGAAAGTATTTTTAAAAGTCAAGCGCTATGTAAATGCATGATGAGCTGAATTCAACAAGTTAAAATTTAATAGGAATGAATATAAAAGTCAAGCGTAGTTGGAGGTCCAGTGCATAGAGCTCCGGGCATCATATTCCTAAGTTCAAATCTAGCCTCAGACTCTTGCTAGCTGGTGACTCTGGGCAAGTTCCTTAACCCTGTTTGCCTCAGTTTCCTCATGTGTAAAATGAGATGCAGAAGGAAGAGGTAAATTATTCTTGTATCTCTGCCAAGAAAAGCCCAAATGGAGTCACAAAGAATTGGATATGACTGAAGTGACTGGACAGTAACCAAAAATATGAAAATCTTTCTACTTGGGTTAAAAAACCCCAACAACAACTGATCAAATGTAGTTTAGAAAATATGGATAGAAAACAGTTCATATGCAAAAGCCTGGGGAAATTTCTTAAATTACATGTTCTGGTCAAAAGAGCACAGTAATAGGAGGGTGTGTGTGTGTGTGTGTGTGTGTGTGTGTGTGTGTGTGTGTGAGAGAGAGAGAGAGAGAGAGTGAGAGAGAGAGAGAGAGAGAGAGAGAGAGAGAGAGAGAATACTACTGGACTTTGCCTTAATGAGATCACATGCTGAGAACTACAGTCAGTTCTAGATACCATATTTTAGGAAGGACGTTGACAACCTGGAGCATTTCCAAAAGAGGGCAACAAGGGTGGTGAAGGGACCCCAAATCCTGCTATTATGAGGATGGTTTGAAGGGACTGGGGTGTTTAGTTTGGATAAGAAAAGACTTGGGGCAATGGGAGCAATGATTACTAGGACTAAGTATATGATGAATTATTAGAATCATTCTAAGGGAATTAGAGAATTGTTTGATGGGAATTAGATTTTTACTTTGGCCCTTGAGGGCAGACTTAGGAACAAATAATAAAAGTGATAGGGAGGTAACTTTCATTTTAACCTAGGGGGAAAATTTAAGTCCGAACGGGAGATTAAATGAGTTGCCAGTGGGAGTAGTGAGTTCCTGGACATGGGAGATATGGCTGACCACTAGTTGGGAATGTTGTAGAGGGTATCCATGATTTGGTTAGGGAAGACTGTGAAGCAATAGTGAAAGAGTGTATAATTAGATTTGATGTGGTAGGAAATAGAAATCCATTGATGTTTTTCAAGGAGGGAGTGACATAATGAAAGTGGTGTTTAAGGAAGATTAGTCTAGCAGTAGTATGCAGAATGGATTATACACAGAGAGCCTGGAGTTGAGCCTGGAGTTAGGGAGTTCACCTAGGAAGCTTCTGCAGTAATCCAGGTATGAGGGGGTGAAGGCAAAGACTAGGGTTGTGGCTGTAAGAAAGGAGATATTTCAAAGAGAAAATTGGAGGACTTGGTGAGTGATTGCATATGGGAGATGAAAAAGAAAGATGAGTCAAAGATGGCTCCGAGGTTTCAAGGTTGGTGGTGCCACTGATAGGTATAGGGAATTGGGGAGTGAATCGTGCTTTGTGGAAAAGATAATAAGTATGGATTTGAACCTGTGGAATTTGAGGTGCTACAACCAAGTAGAAATGTCCAGTACATGGTGGAAATGATTAAAGAGATGGAATGACTCAAGGTTAAGAAAAATCAGACTGTATACATGGAGAATAAATCAAATGGCTTTATTCAGCCTAGAGAAAATAAAACAAAGAGTTGGGACAATCTAAGGCTTCTATGTATTAGGATTAGGATGTGAGTAATAGGACACAGCTCTATGTCTACCAAAGATGAATGAATGAAAAAGAATGAATTAAGAGTTTGCTATGTATCAAGCAGTCTGCTAAACACTGAGAATACAAGCAGAACAAGGGAGACTACTCCTGCTCTCAAAGAGGTCACCTTCCAATTGGAGGGGGATGCTGTAAAACAGAAGGTTCGGTAGCAGAGCAGAGTGGTATGTCTGATGACAGGGCCTACAGGTTTTAAGATTACCTAAAGAGTTAAGACAACAGTACCAGGGGACCACAAGGCATAGAGGAAGGGAAGATAGTAAAGTCTGAAGGCTGTTGGGAGACAGTAGCAAGGCAGATGGTCACACCTGGTGACCCTGTATCTCGACAGAAGGAATGACATTGCTGAATCCCATCTTGTGCAAGTCCTATCAAATAGAGGGAAATACAAAGCATAGTATCTGTTCCTTCTGCTACCAGGGCATCCAGGATGAGAGCTCGGACGACCTGGGGCTAGATGAGGAGGTGGAAAAGTAAGGAGAGTAGGATATCCCTTGTGGTGATACTGCTACCAGATAATCCCAGAAAAATTCTGGAAGGATGGGAATGAAGGAAATGGGTTTAAGTTGTAACAGTAGATATTCAAGAGTAGACATGAGAAAAAAATGTCTGTTCATTAACTTCTATGAGATGTAGTATTCAAGCAAACAGGAATCAATCTTTATTCATATTATATACTTATTATGTTCTTGGTCCCGTTCTAGGTGTTGAAGATACAAATACCAAAGCAAGATGCTTTGTAAGTAAGATGATTCCTGCTTTTCAGATTTTTACATCTCCTGAGGGAGTGGTGCTCTCTCCTGGAGGTTTAAGAAGGAAAAGACTACATCAGTCTCTCTGGGATGGTGCATACGTAGACCTAACAATCAATCAATTAACCAGCATAAATTAAGTGTCATACTCCGTGCCAGGTGGTAAGGATACAAGTGCAAAAGTGACAATGCCTGCCTTCCGGGAACTTACATTCTATTGGGAAAGGAATCTAGAATCTATACAAACATCAGAGTGATTTTTTGAAGAGATGACACTAACAAATAGGGGAATCAGGAAAGGACTATGAAGGAGGTGGTTCTTAAGCTGAGTCTTACCTGAAGCCTTTAGTTCCAAGAGGCAGCAGTGAAGAGAACGAGCATTCTAGGTATGAATGGCATCCTAAACAAAGACGTGGAGGTGGGAGATGAATGTCACATACAGAGAACAGAATTCCCTTCTAAGGATCTTCTTTTCAGGAACCTAAAGACTATAGAAGTCAGGAGGTTTTTCTTTTATCAGTGACTGTCATGCTGCTCTTTACAGCAGGTGTCTTTACATTTTTGAAATGATTTGGCTCATTTGTAAGGAAACCTGATTTGATGTTCAAAAATAGCTTTGGGTCTTCAAAAAGTACATATTTAATTTGCCAATCAGTTTCTGTCCTAGAGCTTTTCAATTTATCCCATTTCCATAAATCTAGCGTCAACCTTTTGATTTGTCTATGTGAGGATCAAACAATACTGGGCTTGGTGCCATATTTTATTTTATTTTTTATTATTGTTTTGGAGAGGGAAGACAAG
>JAQQSK010011228.1:0-12358 GCA_028658325.1 Potorous gilbertii | reverse complement strand
ACAAATGGGGAGAAAATTTTGGAACCCAAAATCTTGTGAAAATGAATGTAAAAAGTTAAATAAATAAATTTATTTTTAAAAAAAAGTGAATGTGTTGAACTGTACAGAAGGGTTTGGGTGGGCTGGCTGGAGGTAGTCAGGCCTATTAAGGGCTAGGGAACATGCAGCCTCAAGGCCACCTGTGGCCCTCTAGGTCCTCAAGTGAAACCCTTTGACTGAATCCAAACTTCACAGAACAAATCCCCCTTAATAAAAGGATTTGTTTGTAGAACTTGGACTCAGTCAAAAGTCTGCACCCAAAGACCTAGAAGGTCACATGTTACCCACCTCTGGCACTGCTGTAATAACCCAGCCAGAGGGTTAATGCCTGAATTGAACAAGGGTACCACATTCAATGCCCCTTTCCCTCCCTCCCACACCCTAGTTGGGTCCCCCTGACTTTGCAATCAGTCACTAAACCAACCAGTGGGTCCAGTTGAGGTGTATCTGCTGCTGCAAGATCAGCCACTCTTTCAAGAAACAATCAGCCAGCTCCCCAGAGGCTTCGGCACACCTGCCATCCATCACCAAGCTTTCAGGCTCCCTGACGCCAGCTTGGAGGTAGATGGCTGGGGGTATACAAGTCCATGCTCCAGGGATGAGTTCCCTTGTGTGGGGCTGGGTTCCCTGCCTCCATCTGCCCTGCCCTGAGCAGGGCTCGCACATTTGTATCCTGCTGAGTCAGGGAAGCCAACTCTCTAATTTTAGGTCAGCAGCAACGTGCTTAAAAAAAACAATCAAAAAACAAAAACCAAAAAAAAATCCCAAATCCAAAAAAACCCTGACACCACAAAAGCTCAGCTGTAAGCAGGGAAAATATACCAACCCGGTTTCCTCACCTTCAGTGCCTCAACTCCCTGCCTCCCTACTTTTCTTCGAGATAGTGGGGAGTGGGCTACATTCTCTCACCTCAGCTATACAGTGGCAAAGCCAAACTTCTATCCAGGATGGTGTAGGGACTAGACCTGTCTGGTAAGGAAACTCCATTTATTCATGCAGAGTGCAGATTCCCCTCCTCCTGAACCCTTCAGTGCAGATTGGTACCTGCAATTTAGAGTCCTAAATTAGCAGCGGTTCTCAACCTTTTCTCTATCCTAGACCCCTCTGGCAGTCTGCTTAAATCTAGGGTTCCTAGATTATTTAATAGTATAGGATTAGCAAAGTGGAGATGCAAACTGAAGGATGGAGGAAATCAATATCTAATTTTGCCCAAGGTCACAGTGTCCCCCATCTCCTTCAGGTCTTAAAGAATTGACTTTCCTCTTGTGTTAAGTTTTGTTTTAGTCTGTTTTTTCTCATGGCTTCTCCCATTCATTTTAATTCTTCTATACAACATGACTAATGTGAAAATGTGTTTAATAAGAATGTATGTGTAGAACCCATATAATATTGCTTCCTGTCCCTGGAGGGAGGAGGAAAGGAGGGGGAGAAAATTTAAAAGTTATGGAACTGATTGTTGAAAACTGAAAACAAATTAATTTTTTAAAAAAGACCTATTTGAGGGTGGAGAAGAGGTATATGGGAGTTATAAGACAGTGTGTATCTTATCCTTTTTACCTAGTGTAGTGCCTAGCATGTGGGTGGGAGGTGTTTAAGAAATCCTTGGGGAGTGATTTATGGATGAAAGACCTGGGATGGGATCCTGTGACTTGCTGCCCATGTGACCTCAAGTGTTTTATGTAATCCTGTATGCGTCTTGTTTTTTCTCATCATTAAAATAAGGGAATTGAGCTGGGCAGTCTCCAAGCTTTCAATTCTCTGAACCTATCTAGGATTCTGGTTAATTGAATGTTCCAGTAAGCTGAGAGTTTAACAGAGTAAAAAGTACGTTTGTGATTGGCATTAGATTGTAAGCTCTTTGAGGGTGGGAACTATCTTTTGCTTCTTTTTGTATTCCTAGCACTTAGCACAGCACTTGGCACATATTAGATATTTAACGAATTTTAATTGATTGATTGATGACCAGTCCCATGGTTTGAGAAACCTCTGGTGAGAAACTCCCTTTCCCAGTGAAGATCAATACATTTTCCAGTAATTCCTAGTCTCAGAGACTTGCTTGAGATAATGAGAAGTTAAGTGACTGCCCAAGGTCACACCGCCAGTATATAACACAAGAAGGCCTTGAATTTACATATTCCAGATTCCAAGGCCAGTTCTCTATCCACTATACTATGCCCCTTGGTATACAGTAAACACTTAACAAATGTGGACAACACCTCCAGCTGCCAGCCCAATCTCACAACTTGGATGTGGGGAACCTCCAGTGCAAAGTAGAGCAGCCCTCCCTTTGACCTCAGACTTCCCATCTCTGTCCTTTGAGAGTAGAATAGCGGCTCTTTCCACTTGAGGATGGTCTTTCTCATCCCTGGTCACACTGTTCACATCCCAGTGACTCTAAACTCCTATAGATCATCATCCAAACCCCATTCCTCACCCCTTACCTTTTGATTCTTCATTCCCATTCCCCAAAGCTTCCTCTTAACTCCACCCAGACCTTCTACTGTACCCTCTGGAATACCTATTCCATAGGCAATAAATATACCTTCACCTTAAATCTAGTCTTTTCTTATTCCTTCCAGCTACTAAGTCTTACTGAAACATGATTTCCCCCTGGTGACACACTGCCCTGGCTTCCCTTTTCCGTACCTGCATTCATTCCCCTATGCTCATTGGTCAAAGTGGGGGAGTTGCAATATTTCTTGCTCCCCATTGCCACTTCCACGTTCTCCCTCTTCCTCCATTATTCGGTAACCCCCTTTTCCTTTGACATTAAATCAAAATCCTGGTAGTTATTATCTAGAGATCTTTATGTCAGTTCCTTTCCTTCCTTAATGAGTTCCATACCTGACTTACAATTTTTCTCTCCTCTAACTCCTATCTTTATATTAAGGGATTTCAATATACATATATCTGTGTCTACCCTTCTCAAAAACCCTCCCTTGATTCTTCCCTTCCTCCTGTGTCTCTTCTGCCCTGTGTGGCTAGACTCCATGAAAAGGCCATCCTCCATTTTCATTCCTCTCACTTTCTTTTTAATCCCTTATAATATGGCTTTTGACCTTATCATGCCACCAAAACTGCTCTCTCCAAAGTTACTAATGATCTCTTAGTTGCCAAACCCAATGGCCTTTTTTTCTGGTCTCATTTTCCTTCTTCTCTCTGTGGCCTTTGATGCTGTGGATCACTCTCTGTTCTTTGAAAATCTCTTTTCTCTAAATATTCAAAATACAACTCTCTCTCCTGGTTTTCCTCCTACCTCTCTGACCATTCCTTCTCTGTCTCCTTTGCTGGATCTTCCATCTTGCACTCTCTAACCGTAGGTGTCTTTCAGGTCTCTCCTAGGCTCTCTTTTTCTCTCCCTCTATACTTCTTCACTTGGTAATCTCATCAGCTCCTATTGATTTAATTACCACCTCTATACTGAAGATTCTTACATCTGTCTTTCCTGCCCCAACCTCCAATCTCGCATCTCCAGCTACCTTTCATATATTTCAAGCTGGATAGTTAGTAGACATCTTAAACTCAATGTGTCCAAAATAAAATTCATTATCTTTCCCCCAAAAAAGCCCCCCCTTCCATGTTACTGTAGAGGGTAACACCGTCTATCCTTCAGGCTCCCAAACTAGGAGTTAACCTGGACTCCTCCTTATCTCTTACACCCCCACATCCAAGCTGATGCCAAAGTCTGCCAATCTCACTTTTGCAGCAGCTCTGGAATACAACCCCTTCTCTCTGACACTACCTCCACTCTACTGAAGATCCTTATCACCTCACATCTGAACTATTTCAATAACCTGCTGTCTCAAGTCTTTCCCCATTTCAATGCATCCTCCATTCAGCCACTCAAGTGATTTTTCTAAATTGTAGGTCCCCTATTCAATAAACTCCAATGACTCCTATTGCCTCCAGGAACAAATTGCTCTGTTTGGCACTCAAAGACCATCATAACCCATCCCCCACTTCTATCTTTCCAGTCTTCTTATACCTTATTCCTGAAATGTACTCTTGTATCCAGTGATATTGACTTCCTGGCTGCTCCACACACAAAACACTCCATCTCTGGGCTCTTGGTATTTTTTTCTGACTGTCCCCATGCCTAAAACACTCCTCTACTCAAACTACTGACCTCCTTGGCTTCCTTTAAGTCCCAACTAAAGTCCTACCTTCTACAGTCCAAATCCCTCTTAATTCCAGTGCCTTCTCTCTGCTAATCATTTCCTATTTATCCTGTGCAGAGCTTGCTTTGTTTATATTGGTTTGCTTTTTGTTTCCCCCATTAAATTGTAATTGTAGGTCCTTGATTTTTGCCCTTCTTTGTATGTCCAGCCCTTAGCAGAGAGCCTGGGACATAGTAGGCATTTAATAAATGTTTATTGATTGATTAATAATGAAGCATAGTAGACAGAGAACCAGCCTTGAAGTCAGAAGACCTGGCCTCCTGTCCAGCCTATTGCACACACTGGCTGGATGAGCATGAGCAAGTCACCTAACTTCTCAGCATCCTGGGGAACCATCTCAGACTATGAATTATGGGAGAATTGGCAATCTGCATCAGTGAAGGGAGTTTCCATACAAGGGAGATTCCTCACATCAGGAAATCACAGTTTGACCCCCAAAAACAGAGAAACAACGTTATTCATGTAGCACTTTAAGATTTACAAAACACTTTCCCCATCACAACACTATGAGGTATTGTGAGCATACCCCATATCCTTTTTAAGAGAGGAGGAAATTCAGGCTTAGCAAACAGAAGTAACTAGTCCAAGATCAGAACCTTGGTCTCCTGACTCAAAGTCCAGTACAGTTTTAAGAAAATTTTTTAAATGTTTTATTAATACTCTTTTTTTTTGCATCTCTATCAGTAGCCAGTAACCCATCCACATAGAAGCTCTCCCTTGTAACAAATAAGTATAGTCCAGAAAAAAAATTCAAACATTAGCCATGACTAAAAACATCTTTGTTCAGCACTTCTAACCCATCTCCTCTCCAAGTTCACTTCTCTTAATCAATTCACCACAAGCACTTATATGGATGAAATGGTGTCAGGGGTTAAGTTTGAGGGAACACTCTGTGGCCAGTTGGTCCGTAAGGAGATGGCCAAGGGTGCTGGGTCCCTTTCAGAACCCTTTCAAGTGCATCCTGGACAGTCCAGCCCAGGTTTCCTCTGGCTTCACAGGGACCACATTGCACCCCTGGGCAATCATTGCTTCACCCAGAATTCCAGCACTCTCCTTTCCTTGCATCAACCTTTAATCTCACTCTAGCCAGCAGTCACATTGGCCCTACCATGCTGGATCCAAGCCACCCAGGTTGGAAACCCAATGTTATCTTAACTCTTCCCTCTTCCTTTTGACTGCCCTGCATCCCCAGCATCCCATCTTCTACTAAGGCCTGTTGATCCCAGCGCCATAGTGTCTCTAGTATCTGGGTCTTCTCCCTCTTCCCACGGCCACAATCTTCTTATACACCTATTACAATATATTACAATATTCCTGCAACAACCTCCTATTGGGCCTTCTTTCCTCCACTCTCTTTTCCTTCCCCTCCAACTTGCATTCGTTTTCATATCTTATTCCTCTGCTTACTCCCCTTAGATAACTGGTTGTATGGGGTGTTCAGGGAGGATCGATACCTCTGGTGTGAGGGTTTGACTCCCTTTCTAGAGCTGCTCAAGCACCTTTGGTGTCCACTAGGCACCCAGCTCTCACCTGTGGCTCCAAGAAGCTGTAGCACATGCAGTAGCCACACCCTGGTAAACTATTTCAGTAGATGAACCAAACCAGGTTGAGGGTAACCTACATGCCTCAGATCTGTCAGGGAGTTAGGGGAGTGTCTACCTTAAGCAATGAAGACTTCTCTCTGTGCTTTCGGTGGAATGATTTGTTCCAATAGCTATGAAGGCAGCTGAAGCAGGTGCTATGGAGTACTTAGAGCTTGGTTAGAGATTGAAGATGCCAAGGTCATCCACTGCAGCCTGGGCCATCGCCAGTTGTACTGACTTGTGTCATGACACTGAACTTCAATGACTCTGGAAGAAAGAGGGAGGTCAGTGACTGTGCAACTCTACCTCACTTAAATCCAATTTATGTGCGTCAAAAGACATCACCCATACCATTTTAGCATTTTTATCTACCTCAAAGTCCTGTGGTGATGGGCAGGTGACAGAGAAGCAGGTGAGGATGCCCTGGGAGCTGCAGTCACAACCTCACACGTAGGCGGCCTATGCCATAGGGTCATCTTCTCACTGAACTGAAGCAGCAGTGGGATTCAGCATTTTTTTAAAGAACTGCATTGCTCTCCTCATGGTATGAGGAAGGTGCTAGAAAAAGTGCCCTAAAAGTTGTCTGCTTCACCTATGCTAACCCTGGTCTGCTCACCACACCAGGCAGGGACACTACTCTTCAACTGAAATTTAAAAATGTACAAAGGATTCCCCTTGTGCTTGCTTCAGCAGTACATAATACTGAAATCGGAATGATGCAGAGAAGATCAGTATGGCCCCTGTGCAAGGATTACCCTCAGATTTGTGGAGTGTTCCATATTATTACCAATGTGAAAATGTATTTAATAGGAATGTAGGTGTAGAGCCTATATCAGATTGCAAGCCATCTTGGGGAGGAAGTGGGGAGAGAGGGGGAGAAAATTTAAAGCTTATGGAAGTGAAAGTTGAAAACTAAAAATAAATAAATTAACTAATAAAAAACATTATTCCCTATGAATGGTTGAACAAGTTGTGTTATATGAATGTAATGGAATACTGTTGTGCTATAAGAAATGATAGACAGGAGGACTTCAGAAAAAAACTGGAAAGACATATGAACTGATGCTGTGTGAAGTGGATAGGACCAGGAGAATATTGTACACAGTAACAGCAACAGCATGAGATGATTGATTTTGATAGACTTAGTCCTTCTCAGACCTAAAACAATTCCAAAGGACTCACGATGGAAAATGTCATCCACATCCAGGAAAAGAACTGTGGAGTCTGAATGCAGAGTGAAGCAGACTATTTTCCTTTTTTTCCTTTCTCATAGTTTCTCCCATTTGGTATAATTCTTCTATACAACATGACTAATATAAAAATATGTTTAATAGGAATGTATATGTAGAACCTGTATCAGGTTGCATGCCATCTTGGGAAGGGAGAAAGGGAGGGAAGTAGAGAAAATTTAAAATTTATGGAAGTGAATGTTGAAAACTAAAAATAAATAAATTAACTTAAAAAACTATTTCCTTCACCCTTGGTACATGGAATGTGCACGTGCTTATGGACAATAAGAAATCCAGTAGGCCTGAAAGACAAATGGCTCTTGTTGTTACTCAGTGGGTATCACATTCAAATAACAGCCCTGAGTGAAACAAAGCTGGTCAACGAAGTCCAGCTTACTGAAGTCAGAGTTGGATGCACATTTTCTCTGGAATGGCTGCAGTGGTTGGTAGCTCTATGAAGCTGACATGGTTTTCTTAATCAAAACTAATCTAGTCAACAAATTTGTATGCTTTCCCAAAGGAGTGAACAACAGGCTCCTGACAATGCTCATGACAATGCAGGAAAGTTCCATGCCACCATTATCAGTTCATATGCTCACACTATGATTGATGAACCCTGAGGAGGTCAGAGAAAGATTTTATGAAGACCTAGAGACTCCTTATCATCAATATGTTGAAAGAAGGCAAGGTTGTAATTCTGGGTAACTTTAATGCCAGAGTAGGCACAGTCTATCCGACATGGCAGGGAGTCCTTGGGAGGAATGGAATTAAAAATAGCAACAACAGTCACTTACCACTGAAGACTTGTGTGTCTTAAGACCTTCTCATCACCAATATTGTCTTCCATTTACCTAAATACATTAAAATTTTGTGGATGTATTCTCCAAGCAAACATTGGCATTTAATATACTATGTCATTGTAAAGAGAACAGACGGACAGGATGTGAGAGTGACAAGGGCTATGTGTCATGCAGAGCGCTGGACTGATCATAGACTTATCCTCTCCAAGTTGAACAATCACATTCATCAAAGGTGGTAACCTCAAGGCAAGCTCACTACTGGAAGACTTAATGTCCACAGATTAGAGTGCTTTTCCTAGCATGAACAGTTTGTGACTGAGCCAACACACATTTAGCAATATTGGAGCAGAAAAGAAGTGGGCAGCTTTCAGAGATTTGGTGTACAGAACCACATTTACTCATCCGGGCCAGAACACTCACCAATATCAAGACTGATTTGATGAAAGTCATGAGGAAATTCAGAGGCTTCTAAGTGAAAAATGAGAATCCCACAGGGTTTACCAGAAGCAGAGTTTGTCCATCTCTAAGAAGGCAGAGTTTAAGTCCATCAAAAGTAAAGTGCAAGTGAAATTTAGAGATATACAGGATTCTTGGCTCAGTAAAAAGGCAGATGTAATTCAGATTTATACTGATAGCAAAAATTCAAAGAGCTTTTATGATGCCCTGAAGGCTATTTATGGGCCAAAGACTTATAGTGCATCTCAAGTGCTCAGCAATGATGGAGCCGTATTGATTAGTGATAAGGACATGATCCTGGAGAGATAGGATGAACAATTCCATAGCAGAATGTATCAACCATTGCTGAAGCCATGGACCATATATCTGAGGTTGAAGTCAATCCCGCTCTAGCTGAACTTCCAACTGAAGAAGAGGTTTTGAATGCCATTAGACTCCTTTCATGTAGTAAAGTGCCTGGTACTGATTCCACTCCAGCTGAGATTTACAAGGCAGGGGTTCACTGCTCATACAAAAGCTGACTGAAATCTTCTAAGTTATATGGCAAAAGGAGATTATTCCCCAGAAATTCAAGGATGCCTCCATTGTTCATTTCTATAAAGGAAAAGGAAATAGGTTGTCCTGTGATGATCATAGGAAGGTCTCTTTCTTAGTTATTGCTGGCAAGAATTTAGCTAGAGTCCTTCTTAATGGACTAATCCTTCACCTGGAAGATGGTCATCTACCTGAGAGCCATGTGGCTTCAGAAAGGGCCAAGGAAAGGTCAATACGGTATTTATAGCCTGACAATGCCAGGAGTAGAACTGAGGTTGGTACACAGTGTTCATCAGTCTGGCCAAGGCCTTTGATGCTGTCAATCATGAGGGCTTGTGGGAGATCATAGTAAAATTTGGTTCCCCAGAGAAGTTCATCAGTATTGCATATTAGTTGCATGATGGCATGCTTGCATGGGTTATGGATAATGGATAATACTCTCACAATTTCCCAGTCATCAATGGAGTGAAGCAGAGCTGTGTGCTTGTTCATATGCTTTTTAGCATGATGTTTTCCATGATGATGTTCTATGCCTTCCACAAGGATGAAAATGGTATGAAAATCAGCTATGCCACTGATGGTAAATTATTTAACTTTAAAAGCTACAAAGCCAGACTAAAGTGGAGGGAGAGTTAGTGCATGACATTTTGTTTGCAGAAGATGCAGTTTCTGAGGCTGAATTGAAACAAAATATGGATGAATTCTCTGTTGCTTGTGCTAATTTTGACCTAACAATTAACTCCAAGAAAATAGAGGTTCTCCATCAGCCAGTACCACACCATCCATAAGTGGAACCATCGGTTGTGGATAAGGTCACTTACTTGGCAGTATACTTTCCAGGAATGTTCACATGGAGGATGAAGTTGACACACACATTGTCAGAGCTAGCTTGGTGTTTGGGAGGCTCTGACGGAAAATGTGGGAGGGAAGAGGTGTTAGATTGACTACCAAAATGAAGATTCTACAAAGTCATTGTGCTGACCTCATTGTTGCACACCTTTGAAATCTGGATGGTCTACCAATGTCTTAGGAAGATTCTGAAGATCACCTGACAAAATAAGGTACCAGACACTAGGGTCCTTTTTAGGGCTGAACTGCCAATTATTCAAGCTCTATTGAAAAACTCTACAGCTGGCCACTTTGTTCAAATACCAAACACGTTTGCCTAAAAGGTTATTTTAATGGAGAACTCACAAAAGGTAAGCAGTCACATGGAAGTCAGAAGAAGTGATACAAGGACATGCTCAAAGTCTCTGAAGAACTCTGGAATCTATTATGAGACCTGGGAGACACTGGCACAGAACCAGCCAGCATGGCGTGCCCATGTCAAAGAAGGTTCTGTGCTCTATGAACAAAACAGAGTTTCAGTAGCTCAAAAGAAACATGAACTGCACAAATTTAGAGACATTTCCATACCAAATGTTCATATGGACTATTTCTTTTTTAAAAAATTTATTTATTTTAAGTTTTCAATATTCATTTCCACAAAATTTTGAGTTCCAAATTTTCTCCCCATCTCTCCCCTCCTCTCACCCCAAAACACTGAGTATTCTGATTACCCCTTACACCAATTTGCCCTCCCTTCTAACACCCCTCCCTTTCCTTATCCCCATCTTCTCTTTTGTCCTGTGGGGCAAGATAAATTTCTATACCCCATTACCTATGTTTCTTATTTCCCAGTTGTATGCAAAAACAATTCTCAACATTTGTTCTTAAAACTTTGAGTTCCTACTCCTCTTCCTTCCTCCCTACCCACCCTTCCCCACTGAGAAGGCAAGTAATTCAATATAGGCTCTATATGTGCAGTTTTGCAAATGACTTCCATAATAGTCATGTTGTGTAAGACTAACTATATTTCCCTCCATCCTATCCTTCCCACCATTTCTTCTATTCTTTCTTTTGACTTTATCTTTCCTCAAGAGTGTTTACTTCTAATTTCTCCATCTTTCCATTTGCCCTTCCATTTCATTTTGATGGAAATCTTCCCCCCAACTTATTTCCTACTTTCTAGTAGTATAATATAGGTTTTCATACCAAACTGAGTGTGCATGTTATTCCTTCCTTGAGCCAAATGTGATGAGAGTAAACTTCACTTTTTCCCTCTCACCTCCCCCCTTTTCCCCTCCATTGAAAAGCTTTCTCTTGCCTCTTTTATGAGAGATAAATTGCCCCATTCCATTTCTCCCTTTCTCCTCCCAATATATTCCTCTCTTACCCCTTAATTTTATTTTTTTAGGTATGATCCCTTCCTATTCAACTCACCCTGTGTGCTCTCTCTCCCTCTCTCTCCCTCTCTCTCTCTGTATGTATGTGTGCGTGTGTATAATCCCATGAACTACCCAGATACTGAGAAAAGTTTCAAGAGTTACAAATATTGTCTTTCCATGTAGGAATGTAAACAGTTCAACTTTAGTAAGTCCTTTATGATTTCTCTTTCCTGTTGACCTTGTCATGCTTCTCTTGATTCTTGTGCTTGAAAGTCAAATTTTCTTTTCAGCTCTAGTCTTTTCATCCAGAATGTTTAAAAGTCCTCTATTTCATTGAATGACCATTTTTTCCCTGAAATATTATACTCAGTTTTACTGGGTAGGTGATTCTTGGTTTTAATCATAATTCTTTTGACTTCTGGAATATCATATTCCAAGCCCTCTGATCTCTTAATGTAGAAGTGGCTAGATCTTGTGTTATCCTAATTGTATTTCCACAATACTTGTATTGTTTCTTTCTAGCTGCTTGAAATATTTTCTCCTTGACCTGGGAACTCTGGAATTTGGCTACAATATTCCTAGGAGTTTTTCTTTTTGGATCTCTTTGAGGAGATGTTTGGTGGATTCTTTCTATATTTATTTTGCCCTCTGGTTCTAGGATAGCAGGGCAGTTTTCCTTGATAATTTCATGAAAAATGATGTCTAGGCTCTTTTTGTTTTTTTTATCATGGCTTTATCAGGCTTTCAAAATTTTTATCTCTTCTGGATCCATTTTCCAGGTCAGTTGTTTTTCCATTGAGATATTTCACATTTTCTTCCATTTTTTTCATTCTTTTGGTTTTGTTTTGTAATTTCTTGGATTCTCATAAAATCATTATCTTCCATCTGTTCCATTCTAATTTTTAAAGAACTATTTTCTTCAGTGAGCTTTTGAACCTCCTTTTTCATTTGGCTAATTCTGCTTTTTAAGGCATTCTTCTCCTCATTGGATTTTTGGACCTCTTTTGCCAATTGAGTTAGCCTATTTTTAAAGGTGCTATTTTCTTCAGTATTTTTTGGGGGTCTCCTTTAGCAAGCTGTTGACATGCTTTTCATGATTTTCTAGCATCACTCTTGTTTCTCTTCCCAACTTTTCCTCCACCTCTATTACTTGATTTTCAAAATTCTTTTTGAGCTCTTCCATGACCTGAGACCACTGAATATTTCTTTTGGATGTTTGAGATGCAGAAGCCTGGACTTTTATGTCTTCCCCTGATGGGAGGCATTGTTCTTTCTCATCCAAAAAGATAGGAGAAAATACCTGTTCACCAAGAAAGTAACCTTCTATATTCT
>JAQQSK010011227.1:0-12358 GCA_028658325.1 Potorous gilbertii | reverse complement strand
TAGTCTCTCCTGGATCTGTTTTCCAGGTCAGTTGTTTTTCCAATGAGATATTTCACATTCTCTTCCATTTTTTCATTCTTTTGGTTTTGTTTTATGATTTCTTGGTTTCTCAGAAAGTCATTAGCCTCCATCTGTTCCATTCTAATTTTGAGAGAACTATTTTCTTCAGTGAGTTTTTGAACCTCTGTTTCCACTTGGCTAATTCTGCTTTTGAAAGCATTCTTCTCCTCATTGGGTTTTTGAACTTGTTTTGCCAATTGAGTTAGCCTAATTTTCAAGGTGTTATTTTCTTCAGGATTTTTTTGGGTATCCTTTATTAAGGTATTGACTCGTTTTTCATGCTTTTTTTGCATGTCTCTCATTTCTTTTCCCAGTTTTTCCTCTGCCTGTCTAACTTGATTTTCAAAATCCTTTTTGAGCTCTTCCATGGCCTGAGCCCATTGGATATCTATTTCAGATGTTTAGGATACAGAGTCCTTGACTCTTATGTCTTTATCGGATGGCAAGCAGTTTTCTTCCTCGTCAGAGAGGAAAGTTGGAATCATCTGGTCCCCAAGAGAATAACCTTCTGTGGTCTTATTTTTTTTCCCTTTTCTGGGCATTTTCCCAGCCAGTTACTTGACTTCTGAGAGTCTTCTCCAACCCTGGCCTAGATCTGCCCAGGTAGTGCTTGGGTTCTGAGATTCAAATGCTGCTCCCCAGACTCAGGGCTTTCGGCAGCAGGCCTGGCTGCTATTCAATGGGAGCTTAATTTCTGGTGCTCAGGTGTGGGCAGGGCTGCCTCCCAGGCTCAGTTCCCTCAGGGGTTTTATGCAGAGACCTTTTGTAATGGAGCTCCTGCAGAGCCCCTGCCTGCTCTGGGAGCCTCTGGATGCCTGCTTCCTCTGCTGCTGCCTGTGTCCCTGCCTCCCGCGGGAGCCGAGCCACGGAGACACCCTACTCCCCTGTCAGTCCTTCTCTCTTACTGACCTGTGCACTTGTGGGTGGAGGGACCTTCAAGGCCACTGGAGATTCCGTCCCTGAAGCCTGCTCGGACCTGCTTGCTCCTCTCAGTGCCGCAGGGCAGGGCTCCACTCCCATTCTGTGCACGATGGACTTTTGGGATCGGTTTTTCAGAGCTCTCTGGAATGGAAATTTCCTTCACTGTGTTGCTGCGTGGCTTCCACTGTTCCAGAATTTGTTGGGAGTTCTTTTTATAGATAATTATGGGCTGTGGGTTCGGAGGTAGCATATGTGAGTCTTTCTACTCTGCCATCTTGGCTCTGCCTGGAAATTCTTTAGGTCCTTGCGTTGCTGTGATGGGCTAAATTTATCAGATACAGTCCTCACACACTGTGGCTCTTACTGTGTATAATTTTCTCCTGGTTCTACTTATTTCATTCAGCATCCATTCACATAAATCTTTCCATTTTTTTTCTGAAGTCCTCCTGTTCATCATTTCTTATAGTACAATCATATTCCATTACATCCATATACTGCAACTTGTTCAGCCATTACTAAATTGTTAGGTAACCCCTAGATTTCCAATTTTTGGCCACCAAAAAAAGAGTTTCTATAAATATTCTTTTTCGTGTGAGCCCTTTTCCCATTTTTGTTATTCTTTGGGATAAAACGCTAGAAGCATTATTGCTGGATCACAGGATACACATATTTTTATAGCCTTTTGGGTATAAAATAGCCAAATTGCTCCAAATTGCTCTCCACAATGGTTGAATCAGCTCACAACTCCACCAACAATGAATTAGAATACCAGTTCTCCAATATCTTTTCCAGTATTTATCATTTTACTTTTTCTCATGTCAGTCAATATTGTAGGTGTGTTGTGCTACCTCAGAGTTCTTTTGATTTGCCTCTCTCTATTCCAGTATTTTTTAATATGGCTATATCTTTTATTTCTTCTTCTGAAAACTTCCTGTTCATACACTTAGACCATTTAGCAATTGGGAAAAGACTTGTATCCTTGTAAATTTGTCTCAATTCTCTATATATTTTAGAAATGAAGCCTTTTTTCATGGACAATAATTGTAAGGATTCTTTCCTAGTTTTCTGCTTCCCTTTTAATCTTGATTGCATTTGATTTGTTTGAGCAAAAACATTTCAATTTCATCTAGTCAAAATTATCAGTTTTGCATTTCAAAATGTTCTCGGTCTCTTTTTTTGTCCCTTTATTTGTCCCTTGCTCACATAAATTCTTTGTAGTATCAGCCTTTACACCTAGATCATGTACCCATTTGAATTTATTTTGGTATACAGTGTCAGTCATTGGTCTATTCTGTAATAGTAAGCATCTCAACATACAGGGGGGGGCCTGCTATCACAGCTTCTTAGATCTGCATTCATAAAAGGAAAGTAAATTTCAAGGGTTTAAGAATCACTTTAATCAAGCACATGTATCATTCACCTAGTTCAGGGGAATCAGCAGCCTGAACTTCCAAGAAGATACAGAGAAATCAAAGATCGAAAGATATGGCTTCCTTTGCAACAATTCAATGGACAGGCCCAACTGTCTGACAATAGCTACCAGAGAGGGAAGCACCAACATCTGTGTTTCAAAGCTGGACAGCTCATTTAGATGCTTCACAGAGTCCTCATCTGGTCAAACACTTCCAGTCAGTAAGTTCCAAAGTAAAACTGTATTTATATCTTTTGTAGAGACAGAGGACACCACAACCCTTGAGAACCAGAGCCTCATTAACAAAAGGCTTGGGTCTTCCTACAAATCTTCCATAGTCAAACTCCCCTTAATGGGCAGGCCCATTAATGGTTGATGAAGATCTTTAATCACATTAAAATAATTAACAATACAAATACATATACTGTTTGTAGTTAAAGAAACTCTTGTTTCTTCACTTCACTCCTAATAAAGATTCTTGATTGATAAAGGCAACATTCAATCAGAGGCACGTGATTATACTAAATCAGAATCAGGAAAAGATCCTATTTTGCTTGCCATCACATATGCCCAGTTTCTTCTACAATATTTTTCAGTTTTCCCAGCATTTTTAGTGAAACAGTGAGTTCTTATCATAGAAGCTGGGGTCCTTGGGTTTTTCAAACATTAGATTGCTATGTTCATTCGTTTCTATGTCTAGAGTACCTAACCTATTCTGCTTATCTACCTATCTACTTAGCCACAAGTGGTTTTGATGATTGTTCCTTTATGATACAATTTAAGATCTCGTATGTCGAGGCTACCTTCCCTAGCATTTCTTTTCATTAATTCCCTTAACATTCTGGAACTTTTGTTCTTCCAGTTAAATTTTGTTATTGTTCTTCCTAGCGCTATGAAGTAATTTTGATACTTTGATTGGTATGGCACTCAATAGGTAAATTACCTTAGTTAGAATTGTCATGTTTAGTTTGTTACCTCAACCTATTCATGAGCAACTGATGTTTTCCCAATTATTTAGATCTGACATGAAAAGTGTTTTTTAATTGTATAAATATAATCCTTAGGTTTGATTTGGTAGGTAGACTTCCAAATATTTTACAGTGTCTAAAGTAACTTTAAATGAGATTTCCTCTTCTATCTTTTGCTTTTGGCCTTTGTTAGTTATATGTAGAATTGTAGATGATTTATCTGAGTTGGCTTTGTATCGTGCAACTTTGTCAAAGTTGTTTATTAATTCAAGTACTTTTTTATTTGTTTCTCTTAGATTCTCTATGTATATTATCATATTGTCTGCAAAAAGTGATAACCTAATTTTTTTGGCCTATTCTAATTCCTTCAATTTCTTTTTATTCTGTTGTTGCTAACAAATTAGAAATTTCCAACATTTCTATTCTAACATATCAAGAGTGGTGATAATGGACATCTCAAGATTTTGTCTTTAAAAATTCCATTTGTAGTATAAGATGGCTCTCCGAGAGGGGAAAATGAAATCGGAGTAAACAATGGTTATCTAAAAAATAAGACATCAGCGAAAACTTATTTTAAAAATAAGAAATTGTACTGAACCAAGGCAGGGCATTATTTTTATCACTACTGCCAATGTCAGACTTAAGACTTTATCAGTGGATTGTGTGCTAGAACTCTATGGTCTAGAATAAATATTCAGAATCTGGCTGTATGGATGTCTAAAAGATAGAGTTGTAGACAGAGAGTAGTTTTCATTTTGCTCCTTAGGAGGGACTAACACTACCCTTTAAGCTCTGAGCCAGGAATAAGAGTGGGGGAGCCAGCAATGAGATGTACCAAGATTTTTTGAACAGAGTATGTAAAATATGCAGGCGTGAATTTACAAGAAAAACATCAGGAGTGGTTGGTTGAAGTAAGAGCAGTGGTATGGTATACATTTTGAGTAAGCAAGGAAATGGAATGGATACTGAAACAAAAAATTGGAGACTGGAGCCTTGAGTGTTGAGACACTTGCCAGCTTCTGAGGTACAACAGCATGTATGACTACTACATAAGTTACCTGTGGGCTAGAAATACAGCAGCAAGTTGGTCAGAATTCTGAACATTGCAGTTGTTGCTACTTTCGACAAATAGAATTGGTTGCCAATTTTAAGTTTTGTTAAATAGGCATGAGATTCTCTCATTTCCCCCTACTCTCTGCCGAAGTAGAACAAAGTATATTTCTAAAGCTTATTCCTTCCCTTTACTATAGGCTTAAAAAACAAGTGAGGGTTCTATTTTTCTTTCTGTGATAAAGCTGATTAGTTGGAACATGTTACTTTATTTGACCCTTCCACATGCCAATTATGTAGAATTGGAAGAATCTCTCTACAAGGGTGTGGTTTAGGACAGTAACTAAAGTGTAGGAATTATTTTATTAGAGGAAAATAGGTATAACTACTTTCCCAAGGTGGGAACCAGAGGAGGGGTTGAACATTTTTTTGTTTGTTTGTTTGTTTGGGTTTTGTTTTTTTTTTTTTTTGGAATACCCTTCTACTACAGGCTATTTTATAGATAGGTATATCCAACTACAACCTGATGTAGTCAAGCCCTGATAGCTCATAGATACCCCTTTGTACCCAGATACAATGAAGGCAGGCTGAACATTCACTCATTCTTATGGTGATATACATCAGTACAGATGCAGGATTTTTGTGGCCATCTTAGGATATGGTAATTTAGGTATTTTTTTCTATCTCTCCTACTTTTGGACCTTGGATTAATAGCAATAATCCAAAGCAATACTGGATCATATTCAGTGATTTTTTTTTCACAAAGTTAATGTAGAAGCTGGGTGATTTTGGAAAGTGAGTGCTAAGTACTTTCCTGATATGTTTCCTCCTTTGCCACATTAAGCAAATATTTTTTTTACATTCCCACAATATGAAAATGAGATTCAGAAAGAAAATTTGAGCACATATAAACACAAATCTAAGGACAAATACCCAAAATAAATACAAGGGACTGAATGCATAATAGTGATTAATATTTAATATCTTTCAATGCCTTGCTGTCACCTTAAAGTGATCCTGACTACCACAGCAAGGCCCAATTTCTCTCAGGTTGCTTTAAATTATAAAAGCTTTGAATAAGCTCTTTGTGGTTTACTGCATGCTTGTCATCTGAACACCAAGGTAAATTAAGAAAATATTGACATAAGTCAGTTGCAATTTTTCAACCATAGTAATTCTAAAAGATCTTTTAAAAGTTACAGATAGATTTAAATTTCTACACTGGAACGAGCACAGCAATGAAATTACAGATTCTAAAAGGACTAAAGTATTTAACAGAAGTATTATTATCATAATTTCACAGATGAGAAACTGACATCTAAGAAAGGTGGCATACTACAGTGCTATAAGAAATGGTGAGTCCAAGGATATTAGAAAAACGTGGAAACAATTTCATGAAATACTGAAATGAAAAATAAGCGAAACCCAGAGAAGACTTCATACAATAAGAGCAACACTATTTAAGAATAACTGAGCAAATAAGTCATTTTGACTCTTATAAATACCCAATAAACTACAAAGGACATATGAAGGAAGACACTATCTGCATCCAGGGAAAGAATGGATAAAGAGAATTATTTATGTATTGCTTTTTACCTATATGTACATATTCATGTGTAATGTTAGCCCTCTCTATGGAGGAAGCAAGGAAAGGAAAAAAGAAATTTGAATATATATTTTATTATATACTTAAATACATATAAAATAATATTTATATATTTAAATATATACTTAAGTGGGATAGCAAATTGTACAGATTTAAAGTTCCATATGCAATTTATGATTTTATTATGTTATGGAAATATTTGTTTCATCCCATAAATGAAAAAAAATTAAAATACATAAAAATTAAAAAAAGAAAAGTAAATGAATTGACCAAGGTTGCAAAAGGAGCAAACATCAGAACTTGGTATTCAGGTCTTTTCAGGGCAACTCGGGTACCATTTCTAATATACCTGCACATCAGACCATGTCCTGCCTCCAAACAAAAGCTGCATACTAAACCTCAAAGGATCATAGATTTAGAATTGAAAAGTAAGATTGAAAAGTCTTCTGGTATCTCTCATTTTACAGATAATTAAATTGAGGTCCAGAAAGATTAAGGGGATTGTTGAATGTCATACAAGTCTAGTTGAGCATCTCTTGTTTGAGGGTTTGCTAGGCACTTTTCAGAACTGGTTATTTACCTTTGTTGTCTACCTGACACTCAACTCTGACCTGTATCCCCATGAAGCTATAACATTAGTAGCAACCACCTGGTAAAGCATCTCAGCAGATAGGTTAAACTAGGTGAAGGGTAACCATTGACTCTATAACCCACTGCTGAGTTGGGGGTGTCTATCCTAAGATTTCCCTCCTTGAAATAGGTCGATTTGTTACAACATCCAAAAAGGTAGCTAAAGTAGGTGTGTCAAATACACTGTCAGACATCAAAAACTCCAGTCAACCACTGCATCCCAGGCCATCACTATTCATTCTGACTTTTCTCTCGCAACTGGAGTATGATGACTCTGGAAAAGAGACTAAAACTGATGACTCTGCAACTTGCCTCGGTTAAATACAATTCACATGCAAATCCAGACGTTCTCCCATGATGTCTTTGGTCCTCTTCCATAACACAAAGACCCAAAGCAAGAGTTGGTGTCTTCTTACTATAATGTCTTCTTACTACAAAATCCAGGACTTTTTCTGGTATATCACATTGCCTTCCTCTGTGACAATAGAACAGATAGAAATAAATTACCTACTCACCGGATCCAATCTTTATCTTTTTCACCTGTAGTATAAGATTCTAATCACTGAAAGAACTAAATGCATCCATCACGGATATAAAACAACACACATGAAAGAATGCATAGACATATCTGTTTGATACATATGCTCTCATTTCTACAGGAGTATTTAACTTAAAGGAGCTCCAGGGAGCAAGAAGCAGATAAAAAATGGACAAACCATGCATATTTATTTCCAAGAGTGGGTCTGGGATAGCAATTCAGAGGACTATTTGTATACAAAATACCAGGTGGCATTCTCACCTCAAAAAGTTTCCTTTGCAAAGTTGCCTATAAGAACTTTACAAATGCAGTGACCTAGCCTTTTTGTTGGGTCTTAGAAGTTAGCTCAGTTTCTATGCCATTTTATTAATCTAGAGTCAAAAATGGAAAGACTATAATTTTTTTTGGCTCAAATTAGCTTCATTCTTAATAAGATAATTTCCTATTTAGGTTTATGCAAGACCTCAACTTCTTCCTCCCCCCTCCAAAAAAAGCTAAACACTTACATCATCAGTTAAAGAACATGTACAGAACAGAATAAAAATGAAGAGATGAAATGCTAAAGTTCTTAGGGACACTAAGAAATTAAATGGCTGGCTTAGGGTCACTCAGTCAATACATGTGTTAGGAAGTGTTCAGAACCAAGGTTTTTCTGATTCCAAAACATCACAGTACCAGTTGTTCCAGGCTTATGTTCCTCTTAAGGTTTCATATATTGATATGTGAACAAATCCATATGCAAAGAGAGAAGTAAAAGGAGAGAGAAGGCAAGGCAGAAATTAATGATCAATCTGCTAAGAAGCCAAAGAGTGCAGGTTTAAGAGAAAGAAAGTAAAAATAATATATTTAAATTAATTCCACTCAATTCCATGATGCATATTTGGAGAAGAGCCCAGAAAACAATGTTTAAGAAGAGCCCCTCAAAACACCAGAGCTTTTCCCTTTCTTGGTAGGCAAGGGAATCAGAAGAATCAGGTCAAGAATAGTCCCCTCTGGGTTTCATTATAGGCCCTAACCCTGGTCCATGATGATGTCACCTCAGGTAATCAAAAAAATGCCATCTGAAGTGAGCTGAAGCACAGATCCAATATGAAGAGGTGGCATCTGATGGGACAGCAGAGCTACTCCCTCAGGAGTGTGGCTTTGTTTTCATTCTTTCCACAAGACAATAAAATCTGAATATGGAAAGATTCTTCTTTAATATTCTTCTTTTCTACTTTTCCTACTGCTCTTTCAACTCTGTTATTTTTCTCTCAAACCATGGAAAATTCTCAGCCCTTCAAGCTATAGACTCCTTTTTCCTTCCCTTTGCTGGCCAGGAGGGGCTCGTTCAGGAAAAATAAGGTAAGATAAGCAACTTCTTGAGAAGCACCTTCTTCCCTTTCCTCACACATGGAGAAAAAGAAAGGCAGTGAGCCCATGCTACCTTAGCATTGTTCCTGAGTTGTGATCATCCCTACTCAATTAAATCATCAGGGAAGTCAAACCTTAACCTTAAACCCATCTCTTCACAGGAATCCCATCCCACATTCATCACTGGCAGAAAATATAAACTTTTTTCTCCAATTGATCATTTCAGATCATTTTTTTTTCTTTTTTTTCCAATCATTGCATCTAACCATAGAAGAACCAGTGGAGTTGAGGACTGACCAACTTTCTCCATGAGAGGTAAGAGAGGAACTGTGTGTTCTGCCTCAGAGAGTCACATAGAATCTGAATCTATATTTGGTTTATTGAGAGGAAGTGTAGGGGAGGCAGGGTAGAAAGAAAATAGAATGTAAAATGCTCTGTTCCAAATTAAGGAAAGAATGATAGCATAGGGTCTTCATAATGAAAAAGCCCCCAACTACCACCTGTGTGCATATCTTTTCTCCTTTACCCATAAATTTTCCCAATGAGGCATGGCGCTATTGATGAGAAGAAAAGTGAGGACAAATGAAGGGCATGAATTGGTTCAGAGTCATACAGAGAGTTACATTCCAATCTGATGCTGGAACTCATATCTCTTTAGAGTGCCTTAGTTTATGACTTCTTCAATAATGTTTCCTTCTATAATCAAGCCATTGAACTGTACTTCACCCTACTCCACCAGAAGTACTCAAACCACATCCTCCTGAGATATTCAAACTAGAATATTTAATATTTTTTTTTATTTTTGGAAAACAACTTTTCCAAATCAGTACCCAAACAGAGCCCTACATTCATAGAAATATTCAACTCTCTGCCAGCCCCCAGGACAGGTTCTGGGGTCAATAGCGTCAAACAAACTCTCAGAGATATTGTTTTCTTACACATCAAAGTTTATACTAGGTATTTAAGATCATGTTGATTTTTGTGCAATAGGTAAGTCCACTTTTGCCCAGTAAAGTTACCAAAAGTAAAATATGCACTGAAAAAAAAAAGGAAAGGGAAAGAAGTTAGAGGAATTTTGCATCTTAATTTTATCAAACCTTCTCCTAAATGTTACTAAAAACTTGAAGGTAAGCCAAGATTCCTTGGGAGTCTATTTTTAGATTCTACTTGGATATTTTCCTATCGCTTTCTAGAAGACTTTGCTTTTGTTTTCCCCAAATACATGAAGTCAGAATAAACCCAATACTGATATTAGTGTTTTCTATCTCAGAGAAGCCTAAATATAAGAGTCTCTGATGACTTCTGAAGTCCCCTAGATAGACTCTGACACATACTCTAGTGTGCTATCTGTAATGATATACTCTCATTCAATATACTTCAATCTCTGAAAAGTCATTTGCTCAATCTCCCCCTGCTGCCAACTACCATAACTCTCCCTCTCCAAAGAGGGATTCAGAAATAAGTTCTAGGACATTTCTGCTTCCAGAAATATCTCCTTTATTGCCTATCTCCTCCTAGTTTCCTTCCCATTGTAGGTTGTAGAGGGGGAGGAGAAGGCAAAATATATAAATTTGATTTTCATGTATAAATTTCTTTTCCCGCAGAACTGAATATATTTTGAAATTAGGTTTCTATAGGTATATGAGGATCTCAGAATAAATCTACTCCTTAATCAGTAGGATCATGTATTTAGAGTTCAACTAATCAAAATCCCTCATTTTAAAGATGAAGAAACTTGCAACCATAGAATTTAAACAATTTGCTCTAAGTCATACAGGTAGTATGTAGCGTTCCCTCTTCCCATGTTACTTACCAGCTGTTGGGTATTGAAATTAGGGTAATATCAGTCCAACTGGCAGGAAAGTAATAGGTTAGAAACTTTATATGACAATAGTACTGTAGCATGAGGGTAAAATCAAAGTAGTAAGTAAATGACTAATAATAGAACAAACATAGATATTAATTGGACAAACAACAGATACTATTTATATGACCCTTTAAATACTTTCAAAGCACTTTATATATTTTAATTCATCTTATTGTCACAACTACTTTGTGAGTTATGTACGGTTATTATCCCCATCCTGCATATGAAGAAGCAACTTGATGGCACAGTGGATAGACTGCCAGGAAGACCTGAGTTCAAGTCTGGCCTCACACATTTAATAGCTGTGTGACCCTGAGGCATCAGTGAAACCCTGTCTGTCTCAGTTTCCTTCTCTGTAAAGTGAAATGGAGAAAGAAATGGCTAATTACTCTACTTTCTCTGCCAAGAAAACCCCAAAAGGGTTCACAAAGAATTGGTGATGACTCAAAATGGCTGACCAAAAGAGTTGAGGAAACTGAGGTAGAGAGAGGTTAAATTACTTGCCCAAGCCAACATATAAACTAATAAGTCTTTGAGGCAGACTCTACATTCAGGTCTTTCTTCCTTCAAGTCCAGGGCTATATGCACTATACCACCTACTAAAGCACATGTAGATAGAATGAGCTTCATTCTCTTTCATTCCCTCATTTCACACAAATTTTCCCTATCCTAGATTTCAGTCCCCACATTTTATTCATACAGATGCAAAACCAAATCTTTCACTATCATTTTTATCATCCTTCATAGTGCCAGTGTTTACTTGTCTTCATGTTTCTGAGAAGAGAAGAAAAAATATTTCATCTCTTCAACAGCCTAGTCTCTGGATTTGGAAGAAAGACGAATAATATCATTCCTTCCTCTCCCAGCACTTGTCCCAAACTGAACTTCCTAACGCCTGGAGGGGAATGCCTGTGACAATGACAACTTACCTACACTCATTCCCTGATGATTAGTACATTCCCCATCCTGTTCTGAAGTATCCCCCATTATCATTTAAACCCCTCTCTTGCCACTCCACAATTCAATTACTTATTCCCACTCATCTCAGCAGTCTTCCCAATTTTCCACTCTGAAGTTACCCATCCCTTCTACTATGTCCTCTGGAACAGTACTTCATAAGTAAGAATCTAGCTTTTATCTGTAATATTTTTCTTTCCCATTCTCTCCATCTCCCACCTCTCATTGAGACCCATCTTATTTCTAATAATACATAATCCCTGGCTTCCCTTTCCAACATCACCTATATTTTCTTTTATTACCTCACCTCACTTAATGTCTCCTCTTCTGAGGTTCACTCAAACCCCATCTACCACCGAATCACAATTCTGGTAACCATTG
Source organism: Potorous gilbertii (assembly GCA_028658325.1). NCBI lineage: Eukaryota > Metazoa > Chordata > Mammalia > Diprotodontia > Potoroidae > Potorous > Potorous gilbertii. The sequence continues at coordinate 616 of JAQQSK010011227.1, read as the reverse complement.
GCAAATGCTTTCCAAAACACTTCCTTTCTTTCTAGAATGAGTTCAGTTTTAGTCTTTCTCTCATGCTAGGCGATGTCAACATGTATATTTTTACTCTCTGTCACTCTAACCTCTCTGTTCCTCAATATGAGGATGTTTCCCATAATGTACTTCTCCACCCCAGTTTAGCCATGAAAAGAAGATGATCATCTTTTTTGCTCTTGACAATGTTATCATCCCTCTAAAGGCAATAGTCCTTGAAATCATAATTGCTATCGTTAAAATTTGATTCACAATATGTGCCTGTGTGCATGTGTGCATGTTTGTTTGTCTGCATACATATATATTCAAAGAAGCAGTGTTTAATGATATCGCAATGCGTAATTAAAATGTTTTAGTTTACTATGCAACTATAAGACTGCTGCCCTCTGTCCTGTGCCCTAGACACCTACTCACAAACCCCTAGACGTAGGATCAACCTGGACAAATGAGTTCCAAATATATATAATTTGAATCTGTTTAATCACTCTTCTAGGAAGGAAAATAATGTTCACTCAGTGCTCAATGCTCTAGAACAGTATTTCCCAAGCTATTTTGTTCTGCAAACCCTTACAACAATAAGAAGAAAAACAAAAGG
>JAQQSK010011226.1:0-12359 GCA_028658325.1 Potorous gilbertii | reverse complement strand
GTGGTGCAGTAGATAGAGCACCAGTGCAGGAATCAGGAGGACCTGAGTTCAAATCTCACCTCAGACACTTGACATTCACTAACTGTGTGATCTTGGTCAAGTCACTTAACCCCAGTTGCCTCATGCTGGGTCATCTCCAGTCATCCTGATGAAGATCTGGTCACTGGATTCAGATGGCTCTGGAGGAGAAGTGAGGCTGGTGACCTGCACAGCCCTCCCTCACTCAAAAAAACGAAGTCAAGTGCAAGTCATGTCATTTCTCTGATGGCATGGTCTTCTTCGGCAACAAAGGACGAACACACACACACACACACACACAGGTTAGGCTTGAAAACTCTGTCACTCGCTGTGTGATTTCTGTGTGCTAATCTGTACCCAGCATCCATTTCAGAGGCAAACCTTCCTACTAATTGTCAAGTACTCTTGAGGGTAGGGATCTCCAGTTTATCAGTTCCAAAGCTTTTCTGTTCTTCTATTAAAATGAGGAAGACAGGAAAATAAAAAAAAAGAAACTCAAGGGTAAGGGAACTACCTTGGTCTCCTTTCTTTCCAGCTACATTCCTGGCCTTTCTTGGGTTAATGTGCTAGCATGACTTTTTCCAGATTTTGACCTGACTTTTCTAATCAATGTTTGTTGAACCCCTGTTCCTGGAATTTTCATTTCTAGAACTTATTTTGTGACTGATGAGTGTAATTTTTACCCTAAATCTGTTGGTTGCCATTCAACAACACATTTTTTTTTTAAATTTAAAAAGTTGTTGTATTCCTAAATATGATTTTAATATCTAGAGGTAGGACACTTTTTTACCCCTTAACCCTTGAGTCTTATCTTTGGTTTTACAATAAAAGAAAAAGGGAAAGTAGGCTTCTGTTTAAAGAATTCATTTCATTTTTAATTCCCATGAATACACATACACATGTATTTGTCTCGTATAATGGACACTTTTCTTTGTTAGAAAGAAATTATGATGGAAACAATGAAAGTATGATGGAAGAAGCTTCATTTGTTAATAAAAATGACTAAATAATACATCTGTTAGATCAAAGTAGCCATTTTTGGTGTCCTGGACTCCTTTGGCAGTCTGGTGAAACTTATGAACTCCTTCTTAGAATTACAGTTTTAAATGCATGAATTTAAATATATAGGATGACAAAAGAAGCCAAAAATGTAGTGAATTCATGGACCCCTGATATCTGTCCACAGATTCCCCCTTAGGGATCCTTGGACCTGAGGGTAAAAAATATTAGGTCCTTAGAATAATTAAGTTGCTTGTCTTGAATCAATAGATACCAAATCCTTATTTTTTCAAGGTAGCTTTCTGTTCTTTGTTAAATGCCAGGAAAAATCCTGCTTTGATCAGGGTCACAATAATATTCCTAATAGACTAAAAAAGAGTCAATAATTCAACTCAAGGCAAATTTGTGAAATGCTTTGTGTGAGCACCAAGCATGATCACATTGAGATGCTAGGAGGTCTCAGACTTAGCTACTCCAGAAGATTTGTGATCTCATTGCCATGAGTCCTGTCTGTGTCATGCTCATCCTCTCCCATCACTGTACCCACTTCTTTCTTGCCTTCATAAATGTGGCGGAAACACACACAAACTTGGGACTGGCAAGAGTAGGAGGAAGAGAGAGTGAGTGAATCAGGGATATGTAGTAAGTGGTACAGTCAGGATTAAAACCAAGGTCCACAGAGAGGAGATATTAAATTAAAATATCTATGCCTTGACTCATGCTCTCTATACTGTGCTGTCTTTCAATGGATTTAAGAATTTTGAGGAAGTCATACAGGGGGACTCTTAGGAAAGGCAAAACCTTTCAATTAGAAATGGACCATGCCTGCAGTATCCAATTTTTCCATTTATACCTGGAGATGGAGGCTAATCATGTGGATGACCCAGCTGGTAGCAGTAAAAACAGGTGGGTTAAGTGTCAAGTTGCTAACCAAATTACTGTAGAATGGCCACCTCCGTTTGTACCAAATAATGTCTCCATTGCACATAAACTTTTATTTTTGAAGTGTAGGCTGTGGAGAGAGATTCAAGCTTTATTGTACTATGCTCGGTACTTTCTTTTTCCATTTCTAAGCCTATAATAACCCAAACAACTAAGTGCTGAGGGATGTGCAGGTGTCTCAGACACAGGCAAGCACAGCTGTGGAGAGTTCATCCGATGATATATTTGTTAGCTAGTCATTCAGTGAAGAGTAACAGGGTTTGGAGAAGAGAAGCTCAGAAATTGCCTCCATCTCCTCCACTAATGAAGATGTAGAAAGATCCAACCTGCCTTCTCCCTTCCTGATGAGAGTTTCTTTTCCTTTGCATATTAACAATTTTACCATTAATTATTCTTTATGCTGACAATGGACCTACATTTTTCCTGTGTCTGGGCCTGTGGCATACTTTATTAACGTACTCAATGAGGGTTGTTACATTGATTGAACAAGAAGTTTTCTTGGGAAGTCATCTGTTCCTAGTAATGGAGCAAACAATTCTCTAGACAGTCAGTCACTGAGCATTTATTAAGTCATAGTATGTATCAGGCACTGTTCTGAAAATTAGGAAAACAAAGAAATGAAAAAAAGGGAAACAAAAGCAAAAAGGTTTTGTTCTCAAGGGGTTCATTGATGTACATTTGTGTGCATGCATGTGTATGTGTGTGTGTTGGGGAGGATGAGGGTAGAGGGGGCAAGCATTTAGAATGATCTTTTATGTGTAGCCTACCTATAAAAGGCAGAGATTTATTCAGGGTTCATCCAGGGCCTTGTCTTGGGGAGAGGATAAGGATTCAGAGTGGGGTACCTAGGTATTTAGGGAGTGGTTAGGAAGTAGGAGTAGAGCTCAGGGCTAAAAAAAGGAAAAGAATGATTTTTAAGGCAAGAAAATCTTGTAGGTAAAATGTGGAAACAGGTAAGGAAACTAGCTAATTAAAGATGGAGGAAGGTCAGATCAAGCAGGTCAAATACACATTTGACCAGGTAAGTCAGGCCAAGAGAAAAATGAGACTAAGGGGCTCAGTCTATTCAAGAGGGGGATGGGGATGCTGTATCTTCCTTTGCTTAGAACTGTCTTCCTTGAAAAGCAATGCCGTAGTAGATAGGGGGCTTTGGAGGCCAGAAACCACAGCACCACATTTCCTGTGGGAGTGTCCAAAAATAGTCTGAAAGGCTGTTAAAGAACACTGGCAGTCCCATCGCAAAGGGCTTCCCCTTGTCCTCAAAGGCATCACCAGTCATGGATGGCCTCTCCCAGTTTGGACCTGTGCTCTAAACCAAGCTTTTGCCTCTGGTTAGCTATGTGACCTTGGGCACATCATTGATCCTCTCTGAGGCTTACCTCCTCATTTTATCAATGGGAGCTCAGAAGAAATGACCTTTGAGATCCCCTCTAAGTCAATGACCCTGTGAATGTATTCCTTATTCCTTTCTATAATAAACAAGGTTGATACCTTGTTTGGAGATGATGTTATTTATTTCAGACTGTCCTCAGTGAAACTCTTTTAAGGTAACACATCCAGCAAGAAATCTGAAGCTTCTCAAGATGAATCCACCTATTAAAGCAATAGGGTCATGATAGCTTGTGCTAAATATTGTGTGAAATGTGTTGTGAGGACATGCTGAAAAACCAGCTGTGAACACCTGGCTACTCACCATTTACTTCAGGGGTGACTTCCCTTGCTGAATTGTCTAAAGAGTCTGCAAATGATAAAGTCTACTTCATGAGTTACCCCTCTGCATGCTCCTCCTCCCCTATATCCCTCTACATCCCTTAACGCTTATGTTCCTAAATTTCTGCAGAGAGTAATTGAAAGATTTTGGGGTCTCTGAGAATCCTCTGTTAAGGTATAACTGTAGGAAGGAAATAATATGAACTGGTAAAACTTTATACCTCTGGGAGATTAGATAGTGGAGAACAGGTTGTATCAAGACTGGGACCTTGGAGAGAAGCCACAAGCATCACCAAGAGTCTAGGAAGTTGAGTAGGGAGCTTACTATCATTTCACTACCCTGTTTAGTGCTGTCCCTGCTAGATGTTTATTTATGTATTTCTATTTAGATATTTATTTATGTTTTGTGTATGTGCCTCTTTAGTGAGATTTTTCCATATTTTTTTCTCTATGATTTTATCTACACTGTTCTATAGATTTCCAAAGTGTGATATTTCTGCTGCCGCATTTAAAATTTAGGTGGTTTGACTGAGGTGGAAATGGTGAATTTTTCATCAAAACCCAACACCAAGCTGCACCAAGTGCTCCATTTAGGAGTGCACTGGTTGGTTTAGCCCTTACATTCTCAAGAGGTTATTAATGGGTCCTATTCAAATGTAATGAATCAAAAACAGGCTGGTGATAGAAAAGTATCCAGACTTCTAGTCAGGCATTCCAACTCAAGGAGCAAAGATAAAGCATTGGGAGGATCAACATGCAAATAGGGAAAGAGTTCCTTGGGTCAGAGATTTACTACTTTGAATGGGCCTTGGAAAAAGAGCTCAGGAGCATAAATCCTTTTGATGGCTACCACTGATCACCTGAGCTATAACGTACCTTTGTGTAGATTTCAAAATATTAAGATTTTTGTCTCCCTTTTAGTTATTTCTTCTTCCATTTAATTATAAGATAAAATTTAATAAGGGAAATGCAAAACTCTAAGCTTGGGCTTAAATAATTAACTTTACAAGTATAGTTGTTGGGAGATGATTTATGGTCAGAGGACAGTTTGTCTGTAAAAGATCTGAAGACTTTAAGGTGATTCATAATTTTACATGAGTTAACAATATGACATGACACCCCAAAAACCCTAATCTGTTTTGTGCTTCATGGGGAAAAGCAGTGTCCAGAAGAAGTAAGATGATGGTCTTGCTATGTTTCGACCAGGGCCAGCCTCATTTGCTATAATATTTAGTTGTAGGCATCCTATCATGGGAAGTACATTGACAAGTTGAAGCATATCCAGAGGGTGGGTGAATAGGATAGGGAGGAGTGTTGGAAGTACTGCCATTGGATGATGGATGGAAGGGAGTGTTTATCCTAGATCAGACTTGGGGCAAGTTGGGGAACAATACCTGTTTTCAAATAATTAAAGGGTTATTATATAGAAAAGGGACTAGATTTGTTCTGCTTGGTCCCAGCAGGCAGAAAGAGTAATAAGTACAAACTGCAGAAACAAGGATTTCAGTTTGATGCAAGAAAAATGCCATTAACAATTATAGCCACTCCAAAGTTCAAGGAGTTACTTCAGGATAGAATGGATTTCCCCTTACTGGCAGTTTTCAAGTGTAGGCTGGGTGACCACTTGTCAGATGTGTTGGAATATTGTTTAGAGTATTGGTTGGATCTGATAGCTTTAGGAGTCCCTTCCTATTCTGAAATTTTAGGTACCTGATATCTAGAATGTCTAAAGATAATTTTTCCCTTCTCTTAAATTAACAAATATTTCTTGAGTATATTCAATGTATAATATACTAGATGTTTTAAGGAAAAAAAAAGGAGCCCTCATGGACTTGGTCAGAAGATTACACAAGCATGCTTGAAGCAGTCAGCTAACAATTAAATGTTTGAATGCCTAATTCCAAGAAAGAAAAAAAAATTGGAGAAGGAAGGGATTAGTGTGGGTTAGAGGGTTTTATGGTAATGCAAGACCTTGAGGGATGACTGAGATTTAAGTAGATATGAGAATCCAGAGAAGGAAAACAATAAACAAAAATACAGAACTGGGGATAAGTTTGGCATGTGTGGGCAGCCATGAGGATAGACTTTATTAACCAGGACACAAGATGCATGTTGAGGAGTAGTGAGAAATGAGTAGAGGATGATGGAAAGCTTTGGACGTCAGAGTTTAGTGGTGGCATAGTTGGCAGGTAAGAGCCACTGTAGATCCCCGAGCAGGAAAGTGATATCATGAAGCAGTGTTCAGGAAGAGTACTCTAACCATGTCCTATAAGGTGAATTGGAGGGGACTGAGGGTAGAACTAGATCTGAACTACAAATCTGCTGCAGTATTCTATTCCTGACACACTAGCGAGAGCTCAGATTAGAGGATGCAGAGGAAGGAGGAAAAAGCACCAAAAGGTGGTAGACAGAAAACAGGGATGAAGAAAACATATGAAAGATGACATTCAGATTTCTAGCTTGAAAGACTGGGGAAAAGAGTTGGGAAGAGGGCAAGAGGAAATGGAGGGGGGTTTAGTTTTGGATATGTTGAACTTACGATGGGTCATCTTAGTGGAGATTACAATTACTAGGTGCCTATGGTTTGCAGACACTTGGAAAAGATATAAAGCTTAGAAATTCCAGATTTCTGCCCCCAAGGAATTTACAATGCATTAGAAGGATGAGACTGTAACACAGGTGACCATAATGCACTCTTAGATGGTAATTGCATTAGTTACTTATGAAATGAAGTCCTCTAGAAGGGTATGAGGGGAAATGTCATTTCTACTCCTGGGGATATGTAAAAAGGAGGTAATTCTGGTCATAATTAATAATTATTGCAATTAATATAATTTTCATAATCATAACTAATATTTACGTAACACTTTGAGCTTTGCAAAGTGCTTTATCCTCATAACAGCGCTGTGAGGTAGGTACTACCACTATCCCCATTTAATGGATGAGAAAACTGAGTTTGAGAAAGGTTAAATGACTTACCCAGTGTCACACAGCTACTAAGTGTCTGAGGCAGGATTTGAACTCAACTCTTCTTGACGGTTGAGGGGTTGAGTGGGAAGAAAATTATCTATTCGACTCTAGAAGTATCCTATAGGGTATTAGAGATACTTGGCTGGAGCTCAGAAGAAAGGTCATGGCTGGATTTATTTCTGTTTTATGGAACTCAACCTTGAAACACACACACACACACACACACACAAACACAAACACACACAGATACTCACCAAGTCCTATAGGCTTTTCCATACCTGCCCTGTTGCAAAGAACTCCATCACAATATTGTTTTAGTCGATGTTTAACGCTGATGGAGATGCAAGCTGTGGACATCAATAAATCAGTGAAATACACACTTAATACAAAACCTCATTTTAACTAAAGCACCATGAAGTTTTTGCTGGAGGTGTTAACAAGTACTGAAAGTGACAGCTTTGAATTTCACTTCTTTTTATTCTCCTGCCTTCCAGTCTGGTGGAGGTGTAAATAAGCAATTAGATGGTCAACAGTCATGCAGTTGGAGAGAGAACAAGGAGAAACAAAGGTATAAATTGTCAATCAATGAGCTAATGAGCCCTTGAATAATCAAGAATCCACTTTATTTAGCATTCATTTTAAGCACCGAGTGGCATAGTCTGTGGAAAAAATCCATGGAAGACATTGTCCCTGCCCTCAAAAGGCTTCATCCCCTCTCCCTCCCTCCTTGTCCCTTTCCCTCCTCCTCCCCGTTTCTCCCTCTCCCACATTTCTTTACTTCTCATGCTGCAGGGACTATGCAGCAAGTCCTTGTTACAGCCTTGACCAGCTCCTGTTCCTTTTGATTTTCTCCTGACAGCTGAAAATAGTGATCAGACAGGGTGAGAGATTCAATGGAAATTTAATCTGATCTCATCTTCCCAGTGTGTAAGAAGTGACCTGATATGAACTACAATTGGAACACTGAAAATTATCTGTCTTTTGTAGACATCCCCCTTCTTAGCTCTGGTGTCTCAGTGCTTAGAGAATTTAAACACCAAAAAATGCAGGAACATGAATGCAGCCATTTCAATGGGCAGTTTGCCTTCTTACAGGTGAAATTAAAGAGGGGATAAGATCAGAGCAGTAAGTAGAGAGGAGTGATTGGAACTTGCCCAATGGCACTCCAAATTAGAGGTTCTCATAGTACTTATATGCTTCATAAACAACTAAGATTAAGACAGAGTTAGAAAGAATAATTCATTTTGAAAGGAAAGTTACTAGATGACCCACTTCCTCCCCTAAATGGAAACACCCCAAGTGAGCTCTTCCCCAAGCCTAGCCCTGCCACTCCCTTTCTCTCCTTCATTATTTGTCTTCCTATCTCATCCCAGCCCCTTCTTCCCTATGGGCTTTTTGCTGGGATCTCTCCATAGCACTGCTCTGAATTGATCTTAAAGTTAATTTCAAGGCATGTTTCTTACTGCTTCCCCCAGGCATGTTTTGTGAACCAAAATTGCTAGTTATGGCTTTGAGTAAGATGACTTGATGTTTTATAAGAGCAAGTTTGGATACCTAAGGCAGATAGTAGTACCCCAGTTACACAGAGATCAGATAAGAATACAATCCAGAAGAGAGAGGGAGGGAGTAGTATGAAAAGTAATTAACTTTTTTAGAGGAGGAACAAAAAGTAAACTGTATGTCATGGAAATTAGTCGGATATTTGAGCTGGTTGGTGATCATAGAGGGGGTAGCTAAAGGGTGCAGTGGATAGAATGTTAGACCTAGATTCAGGAAGACTTGAGTCAAATCTAGCTTCAGACACTCAATAGCTGTGTGACCCTGGGTGAGTCATTTAACTTCTGTTTGCCTTAATCGACTGGAGAAGGACATGGCAAACCATTCTATTATCTTTGCTAAGAAAATCCCATGGGCAGCATGGTTCATAGGGTCAGGAAGAGATACGATTGAACAACTGTAATAGTAAAGTGACAAATAGAAGTGTTTTAGTCAGTCATTCGATAAGCATTAAGTGACTACTAAAAGCCAGGTGGAGACAGAAAGAAGAACAAACAAACAAAAGTCACAAATAAGCCCTTGAGGAGTTTGTATCCTAATGGAGGATGTAAGAGAAATAGGACAGATAGGAATAGGTGAGACTGGACACAAGTATGTCAACCAGGAACCTGCCCAGTAAAATATAATATACTATAAAATATAATCAGAGGTTAGACTAAGATGGCAGTGTTTAAGATGAGATGAGAGATGTCTATGTGAGACATTCAAAGGAAAAATTGTCACAGAAAAGAGATGAATCACTGAGGTAGGAGGGAATGATTTCACTGTTGGGAGGTGCAATTTATTGGTGAGGGAGAAGAGAATAAATTTGGTTTTGAGTTTTCTGAATTTTCAGTAATGTTGAGATATTTCAGATATTTAAGTTATTGAAGATATAAAACTAGAGCTTGACTAAAAGATCTTTGGTTGTACATATAGATATGCAAGGCATCTGTATAGAGGAGATAGATGAAGCCATGATAATTGATAGATGCTTCAAGGTAGAGTGTGGAGAAAAGGAAAAGCACAGAGACTAGGGATTGAGCCTTGGAGAATACTTACATTTAAAGGGTGAGAGGAAGAAGAAAAAAGCCAGAGGAGGAGGAAATAGAATTGTAGGTAGGAGAATCAGAAAACTGCGCTGTCATAGAAGCCAAAGGAAAGAATGGATTTAAAGAGAGGGTAGTCAACAGTGCTTAGTGCTGAAGACACACAGAGGAAGAGGAGAATTGGACAAAAATACTGGATTTGGCAACATGGTAGTCATTGCTGGCCTTTAAGAGATCAGTTTCAGTATTATGGTGAGGGGAAAAGACATACTACAGGGGGAATATTGAAGGAGTAAGTATAATGTGTGACCCTAGGATAGTCACTTTACTCTGTTTACCTTAGTTTCCTCATCTGTAAAATGGTCTGGAGAAGGAAATGGCAAACCACTCTTGTGACTCTGACAAGAAAACCCCAAATGAAGTCATGAAGAGTTGGACATGACTGAAACAACTGAACAGCATCTACAGCTACAATGGAAATAAAGGCAGCATTTGCAGACTCTTTGTTTAAAAAACTGGTCAGGAGAAGGAAGGAGACAGTTGTATAACAGAAGAGGCAGTACGGTTAAGTGAGGATTTTTCAGCACAAGAGAAATCCATATCTGTCTGAAGGTAGAAAGCAGCATGTTTTAGAGAAAGAGGTAAATCTTGGACCAATAAAGGAAGTTCTATTTTTAGTTATTGGGGAGTAAACTTATTCCAAGTTCTGATACTGACTGAAACTGTAAATAACTTGATGATAGATAAATTCATGAATATAGATGAAATCTAATTAAGCAAATAATGAGTGCTTATTCCGTGCAATGCAGCATGGCAGAGTGGTGAGCAAGAGGAAGACCTGGGTTCCATCTCGCCTCTGACACATAACAACTGTATGAGCATGGGGAAGTCATTTGATTTCTCAGTGTACCGCAGTCAACACTCTAAGACTCCTACAAATGGGTTGTCAATATACATCTGTGGAGAGAGTTTCAATGTTAGGAATTTTCTACAGTGATGAAATCATAATACCAAACTGAGCTACCCAGCCAGAAAAAAAACAAAACAAAAAATTCAGTCGTTCTAGGCACTGGGGATACAAAAATCTATAATTGGTTATTAAGAGCAGCTTGGAATATTGGAGCCACATTCCTAATCTTTGAGGTTGATCTCATGGAGAATAGCCACACACCACCACAAACATTCTCTGGTCTTCCAGTAAGGGTCAGACTCCTGAGCTCATGGGGCTGATGTAGAATGACAAACAATCAATTGTGGCAGTAATTGGCAAGCATTAGCTGAGTTTCAGCTGGTTCTAGGTTTTGTAATTTTGAATTTCTTATGTACTTGAGATGTACAGTAAGTGCTTAATAAATGTTTATTGTATTGAATTCTGCTATAGAAGCTGCATTAGAAATGATGTTGGGGATGGGTAAAGAGGAAAAAAAAGACAGGACTTAGTGTCCTAATATTCCTGGAACAAACGCCTCCCTTCACTAAGATGAAACCTAGTTTTTCTCTTGTCCTCTGTCCTAATGCATACTGACATTCCCTTCCCTGCCTATGCCCCCCATCAATGAATAAATCTTTTCCACTTGGAGGAATAGAAGTCATTATTTAGTTTTCCTAACATATCCCAGATGTTATCCAAAATATAGAACAGACCCTGAGTTTCCAAGCTAGATGAGAGGCAAACATACAAAAGGACTGAGAGGAAAAGGCATCATATTTGAATTGTGATCTTGGATTTGCTTGCACGGGGCCAGGGGCTGGCTTCCCCTTCTTAATACTCTTGTCTCCTTGGGCTTTGGTGATAATGTTCTCATTCTTTTACCTGTCAGGCTGCTTATTCTGAGTTTCCTTCATTGCTTCATCCTTCCCTTATCTTCCCTCCCTCCCTTTAGTAAAGAGGAATGTTCTTGACCCTCTTCTCTCTCCTCTTTATGCTTTACCATCTGACAGTCCATGGATTCTATCACGTCTATGCAGATACCTCTCCTATCTATAGTTTTAGACCTAATATCTCCCCTGAATCTTAGCTCTGTATCTCCAGCCAACTGTTCTTCTTGGTTGCCCCCCTGGTACTTCAAACTTGATATATCTAAAATGGAGCTTATTCCTTACAAATCTGCTCCTGACTCTTTCCTTTCTTGCATGAGATTAGTTTCCAAGTCCTGTATACTTTTCCTCCAGAATATTTCACCTCCTTTTCACTTGTGTGTCTACTGGCCAAACTCTGGCCTTTATAATCTCTCATTTATACTACTATGAATGGGTCTTAACGAATCTCTCAGCCTCCAGCATCTCTTCTCCAATCCATTCTTCACACTGCTACCAAAATCATCTCCTTATACATTCTGACCATATTGTTCTTCTACGCAGAAATCCTTAGTGGGTTCTATTGACCACATGACACTGCCCTGCCTGTTTCTAACAACAAACACCTACTTCTTGCTGATATTCAAGACCCTCCATTATCTGAGTCTAATCCATTTTTTTCCAGCCCTATTTCATTCTATTTCCCTTCATTTGCTTTGTACTCTAGCCAAATTTATTTGTCTTTTCATTTCTTCCTGTCTTATATGACTTCTTGTGCACGTATCACTTCCCATGTCTGGAATGTACTTCTTATATACATTTCTACATGTTGACTTTCTTTTCTTCCTTCATGGAACCTTATCTGACTCCCTCCTCCTCCTCCTCCTCCTCACTCCCTCCCCTAACACAAACATGCGCCAGCATGCTCACACACACAACATACAAAAAACAAAGTAATCTCTGCTTCCACATTTGTCTAGACCTTGACTTCACCATTATTGCATTCATATATCATACTTATTTAGTTATAGATCTTATGCATTCTATTAGACTGCATATTTCCCAGTGCCTATCACAATTTCTTGCACATTATAGGCTATACTGAAATTTTTATTGAATTGAATTAAGTTGAATTGGGCAAATCACTCTACTTCTCTGGCCCTCAGTAACCTCATCTCCCTAAAATGATTGGGTGCCTTGTAAGGTCGCTTCTAAGCTCTAAATTTCTATGATTATAGCGTCAAATGAATGCATGCATTTATTAGTGCAGTTCATGATTGGGATGGATTAAAACCACAGGCTGACCTCAAGAATAATTTAAATTGCTGAGTTTTAACT
>JAQQSK010011225.1:0-12359 GCA_028658325.1 Potorous gilbertii | reverse complement strand
GAAAGTCAAATTTTCTTTTCAGCTCTGGTCTTTTCATCAAGAATACTTGGAAGTCCTCTATTTCATTAAATAACTATTTTTTCCTTAAGGTATTATACTCAGTTTTTCTGAGTATGTGATTCTTGGTTTTAATCCTGGTTCCTTTGACTTCTGGAATATCATATTCCAAGCCCTTCAATCCCTTAACATAGAAGCTGCCAGATCCTGTGTTATCCTGATTGTATTTCCACAATACTTGAATTGTTTCTTTCTAGCTGCTTGCAATATTTTCTCCTTGACCTGGGAACTCTGGAATTTGGCTACAATATTCCTACGAGTTTCTCTTTTTGGATCTTTTTCAGGAGGTGATTGGGGGATTTTTTCAATATTTATTTTGCCCTCTGGTTCTAGAATATCAGTTCAGTTTGCCTTGACAATTCCATGGAAGATGATGTCTAGGCCCTTTTTTTGATTATGACTTTCAGGTAGTCCCATAATTTTTAAATTGTTTCTCCTGGATCTATTTTCCAGGTCAGTTGTTTTTCCAATGAGATATTTCACATTGTCTTCTCTTTTTTCATTCTTTTGGTTTTGTTTTGTAATTTCTTGGTTTCTCATAAAGTCATTAGCTTCCATCTGTTCCATTCTAATTTTTAAAGTACTATTTTCATCAGTGAGCTTTTGAACCACCTTTTCCATTTGGTTAATTCTGCTCTTTAAAGCATTCTTTTCCTCATTGGTTTTTGGAATTATTTTGCCATTTGAGTTAGTCTATTTTTAAAGATGTTAATTTCTTCAGCATTTTTTGGGGTCTCTTTTAGCAAACTGTTGACCCTCTTTTCAAGATTTTCTTGTATCACTCTCATTTCTTCTCCCAATCTTTTCTCCACCTGTCTAACTTGATTTTCAAAATCGTTTTTGAGCTCTTCCATTGCCTGAGACTGATGCACATCCACTTTAGAGGTTTTGGATGCAGAAGTCCTGACCCTTAGATCTTCCTCTGATGGTATGCATCACTCCTCCTCATTCGAAAGGATGGAAGAAAATACTTGCTCACCAAGAAAATAACCTTCTATTGTCTTATTTTTTCCCCCCTTTTCTGGGCATCTTCCCAGCTAGTCCCTTGACTTTTGAGTTCTTTATCAAGGGGAGGATACACTCTGGGAACCTGTAAGTTCTCAGTTCCTCCAAGGTGACACAATCAAGGGAGAGGAATTTATTCCTCTCCTGGCTTGCACCCTGGCCTGTGAGTAGGATTCCCTCTCCAGAGCCTCTACCAGCTCCACCACATCTGTACTCTTCCTCATCCCAGGGCCACCACTCAGAGCTGAGATCCATATCAGCTGCTCAATTTCCCCAGGAGCTTTAGGCCAGGGTTCCAACAATGGAAGCTGTTGCTGCCTGAGGCCAAGGCTAGACCCCTGTGTTCCCTTCTCATCCAAGTGAAAGAGCTTTCTCACTGACCTTTGAAGAAGTCTTTGGCTTCTGTGAGTTGAGAAATCTGGGACCTGCAGCTGCTGTTGCTGGCATCTTGATGCCTACTCCCATCCTGTTCTTGCAGCACCCTGTGCTGTGCTCAGCTCCATGCCCAAGGACAAACAGTGCTCTGCTCCATGCCCAGTGTGATAGACCTTTCCTGTTGACCTTCCAGTATGCCTTGGACTGGAAATCTCTTTCACTCTGTCGTTTCATGGCTTTTGCTGCTCTAGAATTTGTTTAGAGTCATTTTTACAGATATTTTATAGGCTATGGGAGGATAGCTTCTAGAGGTGCCTCCTTCCACTCCACCATCTTAGGAAAGGCAACTTATGAGGGTTAACAATCACTGTGATCAAGCACAGATATCAGAGAAAATCAAAGTCAAAATTTCAGAGAAATAAAAAAAAAATTAACAGACATTGCTTTCAAAATGCCTGACCACTAACATACATACATCTTTACCAGAGAGGGAAGCAGCCACATATAAGTTTTCAAAAACACTCCTAGAGTCTCATCTGGCTCACAAACTTACTTCCAAAAACTAAGCCTCTCAATTCATATTCTCTTAAACTCAGGCTCTCCATTTATACAAAAAAGGACAATACCTATAATATTCTTCACTGCGTAGTTGTGAGGGTCAAATAAAATCACAGAAAGAAAGATTTGCTTTGAAAACCTTAAAGCACCACCCAAAGTTTGGTTATTATTATTATGGGATGTTTCCTTCTAGATAAAATGAAATTTTTGAGAATTCAGGCAAATCCAAAGGTGGTTTTTGAAACTCTAAATGGATAGAAGTGAGCATTTTTCATGTAGAACCAGCAGGTTGGTTGAATGAATTCATAAGAAACCAGATTTTGGTCTGATTACTGGTTCCTTCTTTTAGAAAAGAGTTTTCTTTAAACTCCTCACTTGGATTGGGAAGATTTTTGAGAAGATTAGGTATCCATGATATAACTACTATATTTCTAAGAGCCACTGGTTTTAAATATTAAATGACAGGTTTTGTCTTGCTGGAAGCCCAAAGCACAGTGAAACTATAATTTAAGCAGATCAAAGGGAGCCAAGGGGATGGTGTCACTCTCATGGTGCAAATGCCACAACATTATAGCTGGAAAACATTTGAGGCACCTAAGGGGTGTTAACTGAGATTTTGAAACAAGTTAGTTTTTAGAGCCCCAGTTGTTGGCAGAAGTCTTTGGCTGTTGAACCCTGTCTGGGGAAGGGATGACCCCCTCTCTTGTCAGGAGGGTACAGCCTAGAATAAACTCCAAATCAAACTTACCACTAAAGCTTGATGTGACCTCCAAATTTTCTCCAGGATCAAATCCCTGTTTGATGTTCAAAGCCCTTCACAACCTGGCCCCTCCCATACCTTTACGGTCTGCTTACACCTTAAACTATCCTTCCTCCCACAAACTTTTCAGCCCGGTGACACTGGCCTCCTTGCTATTCCCCAAACAATATAATTCTGCTCCCATTTCTGGGTGTTTTCTCTGGTTGTCCTCCCATGCCTGGTATACTCTCTCCCCTCATCTCTGTCTTCTGACTTCCCTGGCTTCCTTCAAGTGTCAGCTAAAATCCTATCTTCTGCAGAAAACCTTTCCCAGCGCCTCTGAATTCTAGTATGTTCGTTCAATTGATTATTTCTAATTTATCCTATTTATGGATTGCATGTATTTGTTTACAAGCTGTTTGCCCCATTAGATTGTGAATACCTTGAGAGCAGGGAATGTCTTTTGCTTTACTTGATATCTCTGACCCTCAGCACAATTCTTGGCACATAGTAGGTACTTAATAAATACCTATTAACTTATTGATCTTCAGTTCTCAAATTCTCCTTTCTGGGCCTCGGTTTTCTTATCTACAAAATGAGGAGCGGTTACTTCAATGACCACAACACCCCTTCCAGCATTCATAAGAGTCTTTGAGTCTATGATTCTATAAATCCTCCCACACGTTGCTCATTATTTAGAAGCCAGGGATATGAAAATTTACCAGGAGTTGGAAATGGGTAAAAAATCCATTAGGTCATCTGGTCTACCTCTATTAACCACTGTGGGCATATTCCCTATGGGATTGTCTAAATTGCACAGAGGTCATTTTCAAATGACTCAGTCCTGAAATTTCTCATACGTCCCACAGGAAATGATGTGGTTATTCAAGGTTTCTCATTTTTGAGGCATTTTCTGATAATTAGCTAAAATTTCCTTTGCTTCACTTGACTCCATTTTCTATTTCATGCCATCCTGTGCTGAGCACATCCTTCCTCTGCTTAGAATCCACTTCCCTCATATTTAGTGTGATTTGCTCCCTGTTAGTCACCAACTGGCCTTGCTTGCTGGGATGTAGAGTAATGGGCAAAGAGATGATTTGTAACAAGCTTCTGTTGTCTGTGCTGAATGATAGCCATTGTAAACACCCTCTTGCTCAGGAAGGATACATGTGGAGCAAACTAGGAGTGGTTCAGTTCTTCCAAAAATTGACTTGTCCAATATTATCCAGCATCACTCAGAAGAATTCTTACTTCTATTTTCTGCTGACTTATTCATCAAGAAACAATGAGCTAAAGTAGGCCTGAATTTACTTTTTTTTTACAGAATATCCCACGTAGAAGAACACTGAAATCATTTTTGAGAATCTGGTAGTCAAGTTTAATAATTCAGATGATATAACGTACTTTAATCTGCCCTCTACACCTACTTAGCATGATTTTATAGAGAGACAGGAAAAGGATTTGGATTCAAATCTTATTTTTGATGCTTCCTACTAGTGTGTGAGACCTTGGGCAAGTTAAACTCCCTTATTCTTAGTTTCCTCATTTGTAAAATTGGAGATTTGAATCTCTAAGGTCCCTTCTGGATCTGCAGTCTGATGATTCATAGGATTAGTTTGAATAGGAATTTGTCTTTGTTAAAAACTTTTATTCAAAATTCTGCATGAAGCTTCAATCCATTTCTTTATGTTGTTTTTTTTTTAAGGAAGGATACTGTTTACACTGAAAAGGGGCTTAGTTGGTCCCATCATTGAACAAGAAGAGAACAGACAAGATTACCCTTGGGAAATTGCAGAGCTCCTTTAATGATCCCAAACTTCTCCCAGAAATAAAGACCCATATTTTTAATACCAATATTATGAAGGTGTTTTTAATAGGCCTACAAGTCATGGAAAACTACGTTCTCTGGAGTATTAAAAATTAAAAATTAGAGGGCATTGAAGAGGTGGGTAGAAATAGATGATAATAAGTTATTAATATATAACACTATCATTTATAGAATACTTACTACATGTCAGGCACTTGTAAAGTGCTTTTATAGTTACTATTTCATTTAAAACTCACAATAACCCTGGGAGGTAGATGCTTTTATTAGAAAAAAATGAGGTAAAAAGAGCTCAAGGGACTTGCCCAGGATCACACAGCTAGTAATTGTCTGAAGCTAGATTTGAGCTCAGGGTTTCCTGATGCCAGTTTCAGAGTTCTAACCACCACACCACCTAGTGAAACCTAACCAACAAGGAACTGGAGTAAAGACGTCATCAAAGAAATGTATGATTAAAAAAGAGGTGAGCTTTTCACAAAGAGAGCTAGGGATGATGAATGGAGAGCCCATGCCTTCTAGGATTCAAAGGGAAAGCAAGGATCTTGGGTGGACCCCTTGTGTAAACTTACTGGAAGATGTAGACAAGTTGCATAGAGGACAAATAAGCATAAATGGTTTGTGAACCACATTGCTGGAGGGAGCTCACATATCAATGACATCACAGATAATAAATTGAAGAGTGAAGGCAACCCAAGATGGTCATGCCATGATGAGTTCATGCCATAAGAGTAATGACTGGAGAAAATGGAAATGTTTAGCCCTGGGAAAAGAAGACTCAGAAGTAATAAAATAGTTGTCCACAGGGTTATCACGTTGCAGGTGGATTACATGTGTTCTATTTGGTTTCAGGGGAACAGAGCTAAAGTAATAGGAGTAAATTGCAAAGAGAAGCCTTCTTTAAAGTTACTTAAACGTGAGGGTTATCCAAAAGTGGTACGAGGCCCCTTGGGGGTAGTGGGCTCCTTCTCACTGGAAATCTTCAAACTAAGGCTAGCTGACTAGCTAGATATGTCATAGAGGGGACCTCAGGCCAGATGGCCTCTGGAGTCCCTTCCAACTCTGAGGTTCTGTGATTTTATGAAAACTGACTATTTAAAAATGCAGGATGTGCGTAATTCAAAGAATGTTAGAGAGAATGGTCTAGTAGTCCAATCTTTCATTAACATGAGTGACAAAAAGGATTTAGAGCAAGGAAGCAACTTCTCTAGTCATATAGTGAAGCAGTGACAGGTCCCGGACTGGAGCCCTGAAGTTTAGAGTCTTGAATTTCCTTCAAGCCTCTTTCCACTGTTCAAGGAGATTTCTGTAATTCACACCTACTGTAAAATTCAAACATATTGATCCTTCACTATCACTCAGTATGATTGTGCCAAATTCCAGATCAAACAAATGATTATGACTAAGAGGAGCCTAAACAGGACAACATAAATAATAAAACATAAACAGCATAAACAATTCATCAAGTGATGAATTGCCTAATGGATATGCTATCTTTCTGGTATTTTGACTCATACTTTCTCATGCAAAAAAACAAGACAAACCATCTTAGTTAAGTGGTACTGATAATATAGTTAATAAATTTTAGTGACTAAATTCAGTTGAAGAACTGGTCAGTATGCTCCCCAATAGCTGTCTTAACTATACTTTTTCTTTTTAGCTAGTAGTTTTTCTTTTGAACATATCAAGCCTCAAGCACTTTAGGGTACCAGAAAGTTTCTCTGGGGTAGAAAGTCATGATATTAAAGCACTACATGAGCTTAAAGCCTGTTTTAGATTTGATCTTATTTTACTTTCACCAAGGTTTATAAAGTTTTTATTTCTAAGATATCACACACTGTAAGAATATGAGGAGTTCTCACCTCTGGGAGGGCTTGACTCTTTTTGTCTGAGTGCAGAGTACTCAAAGAGCATAAGAAAGTAGTTATAACTGGGAAAGACCTAACCATAAACAGAGGCCAGGACCTGTCAATCATCTCTATATGCCCCAATGGCTCAAGAGCTGGAAGTGTCCCTCAGATAGGATAACCTTTTAGAGAGTCCAGGTTCTGAAACAGAGATTAGGAGTCCTTTTCTGACACAGAGACTACTGCTTGTCATGTGAAAGGTCTCTAGGTTCAGATACAATACAGTCAAAAAACATTTACTAAGTACTTGTTGTTTAGGTATGCTGCTAGGTGTCAGGGAAGATATAAAGTTGAGATAAAAGCAAGTCCTCCCTTTATGAAACTCATATTCTAGTAGAGAGATAGGATGGAAAAATAAGAAACTATACACAACATTGCAAGATTAGTACAATAGAGAGGTCAAATCAGAGTGTTGTATGTGTTCATCCTTCGTTGCCAAAGAAGACCATGCCATCAGAGAAATAATGACGTGACTTGCACTTGACTTTGTGTTGAGTGAGGGAGGGCTGCGCAGGTCACCAGCCTCACTTCTCCTCCAGAACCATCTGAATCCAATGACCAGATAGTCATCAGAATGACTGAAGATGACCCAGGATGAGGCAGTTGGGATTAAATGACTTGCCTAAGGTCACACAGCTAGTGAGTGTCAAGTGTCTGAGGCGAGATTTGAACTCAGGTCCTCCTGACCCCTGCCCTGATGCTCTATCCACTGCACCACCTAGCTGTCCCCCAAATCGGAGTGTTATGTAAGTACTGAAGGGACAGAGCCTAACTAACAAGATGAGGGAGAATATCATGATTGTCAGATCATCAGAACATTGTGGAGGTGAGAGGGAGAGAGGCACTGATGCTTACTTAAGATAATAAATATAGAACCCAAGCTGCAGTGAAGACTATGAACCATAGAACTATCCTTAAAACTACTTAGGTATAGCCTGACATAAATGCTCAGACACTAAATTCAGAGTTGGGAGATCTGAGTTTGAATTCATCCTCTGATACTTAATAACTACAGGGTTTTAGCAATACACTTAACCTTTCAGGTGCTCAATTTTCTCATCTGAAAAATGGGAATATTCATACTTGTATTTCTTCCTTCAGAGCTGTTCAGAAGAAAGTGTTCTAGAAATCTTAAAGCACTGTTTAAAAGAACTATTATTGTTAGTGGATATGATTCAGATGAATCAAATAATGCAAAAAGAAATGGTTTTGGGTAAAGAATTCCAGGAATCTAGAACTAGAGAGGGAGAAGAAGAGAGAGAGGGAGAAAAAGGAAGTGGAGAGAAAAAGGAGAAAGAAGAGATAGAAAAGAGGAGAGAAGAGGAGAGAGGAGACAAGAGAAAGGAAAGGACATTGTAGGTCAACTTAAAACCCAGAGAGGATTTTTGAGACTCAGGTAGGGAAAAATCTTCTTCCTCCAGCAGTTTAGGTCTGGAGTTCATGACCTTAAGAAGATCACATCAGCTGCTAAGTGGAACTACAGCAAAGCATTGAGCTAGAAGACGCCCATATTTGGAGTTTAGACTAGTTAATGGTCTGGTAGAAGTGCCCTATCAACAGTTACCTCTAAGTTCGAGTATCTTTGTTTCATTTCCAGACCAGTTAAAAACCTTCCCTTAGCAAAGATTCTCTATATTTATATTTCTATTCATCAATCATGCTTGTTTTATACTGTTTGATTGACTTTTTTTAAGTTACTTTTTCCATTATTCTTTTAGTTACTCTCAAATGTGATTTCTAAGTAAACGTGGCACAATGGATAGGGTGTTAAGTCTGGAGTGAGGAAGACTCATCTTCCTGAGTTCAAATCTGGCTTCAGATAATTACTAGTTCTGTGACCCTGGGCAAGTCACGTAACCCTGTTTGCTTCAGTTTCTTATCTATAAAATGACCTGGAGAAGGAAATGGCAAACCACCCTAGTATCTTTGCCAAGAAAACTACAAATGGGGTCATGAAGAACTGGACACAACTGAATAAACAACGTAACAACAAAATATGTGACCCCCCATCCCCCCAAAAAATTTGATCCCTAAATACAGCCTCCTATCCATTTCCAAGTTTGCATAACTATTTTTTTATCTTCCTGGTGGTGGAGAGGATTATGAATCATGAAGTGCATAGGATTTAGAGTTGGAGGTCTTAAAGGGAATTCTAAGAGTCAGAAAATTTAAAGGTGAGTTCACTCATTTCATTTATTATGGATTGCTTCACTATTGTTTTAACTGATGATTAATAAATACATCTCCTCCTTCCTCATAACTGTCCCCCTAATAGGACCCTTCCTTGTAACAAGTAGTTAAGCAAAATCTATTAACGTATTGGCTGTGTTGTATATATGTATGTACATACATATATATATATATATATATATATATATATATATATATATATCCAGCATATATGGAGCATGACTCTCTTCACACCCATAGTCAAACCCTGCTCCACCATGAAGCAACATTAAAACAACATTCAACCTCCTTATAGTACTAAATGAGAAAAATGGGATTCAAGGGAGCAAAGTGACTAGTCTAAGGTCCTATGATGTAGTGAATAGCAGAGACAGTAATTATACTTGTTGTAATCGTGTGTCCTATCACAGTATTTGAGTGGAACTAATGAGGTTGCTGAGATAAAGCACAGCTAGAGCAATGAAGAAGACATAGGGCAGACTTTGGCTATGCCACCAGCTAGATGGCTTACTGAACAGAGCACTGAACCTGAGATCAGGAAGACTTGGGTTCTCATCTAGCCTCAGACATTTCCCAGGAGATCCTGGGAAAGTCACCTCACTTCTCTGCCTCAGTTTCTTCAACTGTAGAATTGAGATAATAGTACTACACAGAGTTGTTGTGAGGATCAGATATTTGTAAACTGCCTGGAACGTAGCAAACACTTAGTCAGTGCTTATTCTTTTTCCTTCCTACTTAGGTACTTTCAAACTCTGAAAATAATTCTGTCACATCTAAGGATCCTAGATACAAATCTAGGCCTTATAACTAAGTTGAATATTCTTTCTATTGCATCTCTATTTTATTTAATATTCATTATCATCATCAAAAAAAGATCTTTAATTAGTATCAGTTTGTGGGAGTGGTAGTCACATCAGTTCCAGAAACTGGGGCAGTTGGGGCAGGAAGTTAGTAGAACTGCAAAGAGGACAGAATTCAGGTATGGTTGTGACCTATCTCCCCTTTTTACTTATGCCATCGTTTCTGAGAGACATTAATAGATATTCCAGTTTGAGTGTCGACAAGCTACTAGGCTATCTGAAGGGATGGAAAAGCCTATGACCTCAATTATCTGTTTCCTATTGGAGAAAAATCTTCTTGTTGACAAAAATCTCTTTGTTGACAAAAAGGAGAAAAAATTAACTTTAATATTAACTGTCTGTGATTTGCTTTCATTCTTCCTCAAGAAGTCTTATCCTGGTGCTCCAAGTTGGCACAGACTCACTGGCTTCAATGAGAAAGAAATTCAAAGTGAGGAAAAGGCCTCTTTGGTATGGTGCCTTTGAAAATGAAAGCTCACTATTCTGAGGTTGGGCCCAGAAACCCATATAACTAAGTAAGGTCTCATGAATGCTGCAGGAGAGGTCTGTTTAATTCTCAGTTTACTTTTGTGTCAGTAAGCAGAGCCATTTCTAAATAAGGCAAGAGAGGCAGGCTGTGAGTGAATGGATTGAAATCTTCTGCCTGAGATCTTCCTCTAGATGGCATCCAAATTTACAGTAGATCAGGACCATAAGCTCCAATCGAACAAATGATTTGCCCAAGGTTGCCTAGCTTGCTGAAGAAGTAGAAAGAACACCACACTTAGAGGCAGAGGCCTTGGGTTCAAATCCTGACTCTTTTTCCTGCTCTCTGTGACCTACTGTGTGAGTTAGACCACAGTTCATCTGAAAAATATCTGTGTTGTAGGTGAATATAAGTTCAGAGCAGTAAGCTCACTCTCAGTATCACCTGCCTCACCTCTAAAATGAGGAAGTTGGATATAAGGATGTTAATGAGTTATAAAGAGAAGTCAAATCAAGTCACCAAGCATTAATTAAACACCTACTATGTGCCAGGCACTGTGATAAGAAATAGGGATACAAAGAAAATCAAAAAACAATTCCTGCTCTCAAGAAGCTCATAGTCTAATAGGGAAGATGTAAACAGTTACATAAAAGAAGCATATAATACAGAATATGGTGGAAGTAATCCCAAAAGAAAGACACAAAGATTAAAAAGATCAAGAAAGGCTTCTTTTTATTTTTTTATTTTAATTTATTTATTTTTAGTTTTCAACATTCACTTTAATAAGTTTGAAATTTTCTCCCCCTGCCTCCACAAGATGGCATGTAATATGATACAGCTTTACATATATATTTCTATTAAACACATTTTCATATTAGTCAGGTTACAGAGAAAAATTATAGGGAATGGGAGAGAACATAAGAAAGAAAAAGCAAAACAAAATAGCACACAAAAAAGAAAATAACCTGCCTTGCTCTTCATTCTGATTCCATAGTTCTTTCTCTGAATGTGGATGGCATTTATCATCATGAATCCTTTGGAATTATTTTAGATCCTTGCATTTCTGAGAAGGGCTAAGTCTATCAGAATCATTCACAGGAAAGTCTTCTTGCACAAAGTAATATTTTAGATTGGACCCAAAGGAAGCCAGAAGTCAGAGAGGAGGAGGGAGAGCATTCCAGGAATGGGGGATGGCAAGTGAAAATGTGTGGAACTCACATGGAGTCTTGTTTGAGGAAGAAGGCCAGTGTCACTGGAGTGTGTGTGTGTACTTGTGTTGTGTATGTATGTGTGTGTGTGTATGTATAATATGTTAGATGAGAAAAATAAGAGAAGGCAGAACTATTAGACTTTGACTTTGCTTCTTCCCCCATCATGGAGAATGACCTTTGAATTATGGTTAATAAAAGCCTGAAACCCCAAATGTGTAGAGGTACAATAAGAGACATTTAGTTGCACTTGACAAGTTCAAGTTACCATGTCCAGACCAAAAGAAAAAGAAGTCAAACAATAAACCTTTATTAAGGGCCTACTATGTACCACAAATAATCTATATACAAGGGAATACACTATTATTAAGAGGAGTTGTTGGAAAGGTGTTCTGTAAAAAATGTGATTTCAGTTGGGACTTAAAGGAGCAGCTGAGCCACTGTTTATGATATCTGAAGCAAAAAGGAAGGTTGGGACAGATGCTGCAGGACTGAGGAAGAATAATATTCTTCTGAATATTTTAAAAAGTGAAGAGTGTTGAATCTGCAAATGATAGACTCCTGGGAAAATTGTAGAATGTATTATTAAAAGGATATAAAATTAAAGAATCTAGAAAACGGAACAATAATCACAGAGTTCATCAAGACCAGGTCATGTCAGACTCCCTTAAATTCCTTTCTTTTAGATCATATGAATTCTGTGGAAATCATTTAGCTAGATTTCATCCTTCCTCCTTTTCTTAGAGAAGAACTCCTTAGAGAACTTTTTCAGAAAGTCTTTTACATTAGATCACTTTATTTTTTTCCTTCACTTCTAAATAACTATAATGACAGCAATAATATTGTGTTCATATAGTGCTTTAAGATTTGCAAAGGGATTTTAGAAATATTGTCTCTTTTGATCCTTATAACAGCCCAGAGAGGTAAGTGCTATTATTCCGCCCATTTTGCAGATAAGGAAACTGATGCAAAAAGAACTTAAGTGACTTCTCCAGAGCGAGCTGGTGAGTATCTGAGGCAGATTTTGATAATTTCATGAAGGATGATGTCTAGGCTCTTTTTTTTGATCATGGCTTTCAGGTAGTCCCATAATTTTTAAATTGTCTCTCCTGGATCTATTTTCCAGGTCAGTTGTTTTTCCAATGAGATATTTCACATTCTCTTCCATTTTG
>JAQQSK010011224.1:0-12359 GCA_028658325.1 Potorous gilbertii | reverse complement strand
CATTTCTCTTTTCTTTTCCCCATCTTGACCCTCTGGTAAATGGCATCTGTTCCATTAGAAACAAATTTCCCTTTATGCTAAATCCTTTCCTCTCCTATTCCCTCCATCTTCTATTAATCATTTCCTGATGACTCACAGCATCCTTGACCACCCATTCCGGTACTGGCTATATCTTTACTCATTCTCCTTGGCTCACTAGTTGAGGCAAGGGAATTAGAATATACTTATTCCTCATTGCCATCTCAACCCTCTGGTAAACCAGTTCAGCTCTACCCTATCCTCTTTTCTTGAATCTCTGGTCTTAGTCTATCAGTGACTATACCCTGTTAAGCCTCAGTCATGGACCTACCACTTTTGATACTATACTTAAACTGGCGAATGAACACTGAGAAAATTATGCAACCATTATAATTGATTCCCTACAACTTTATATCATACAATATGAAATGGACATTCATTGATGCTAGGCAATCTTTCTACACTTCCCTTACCAACTCTTCATAACTGCTCTTCCAGATCTCTCAGGCATCCTTAAACATCCCATGACTTCCTTTTCCCCCACTTCAATGGCTACTTCAAATTTTATAGGGAAAAAGAGGCTAATGCAAGGGTGATGGGCCAAGACACAGCTGAAGTGTTGAGGGATGAAGGTTCCCGGTGTGGAGAGAGTAGGACTTGGTGAGATGAGTCAGAGGGAGAGGTCAAAGGTCAGATAAGTGGAATTCAGAATTCTTAAACATGGAAGTGGTACATTTGTGGGTGACGGCAAGATCTATGATATGACCAACTTTGTGTGATTGGGTTGAGGTGGAAAATGGGTCAATGAGAAGGCAGTAGATTGATGAAATGAATAATCAAGATGTTCAAAAGAGAGTCAATAATATGTTAAAGTCATCTAATATGAAAGCAATTTGAGGAAAGAAATGTTATAAGCTATATATCAAATTTGTTGAGGAAGGAAGGGAAGCAACCTGGATATTTGGAGACAATAGCTACCACTATTTTGATTAAGTAAAAGATATGTACTGTATGACTGTATGGAACTCAAAGGAGAAGAAGTTACTAAGAAAATGTGGGTGAACCTGGGAGTAACAATGAGGAATAAGTATATTTCAACTTCCTTACCTCAACTAGTGAGCCAAGGAGAATGAGTAAAGATACAGCCAGTATTGGAATAGGTGGTCAAGGATGCTGTATGAGTCATCAGGGAATGATTACTAGAAGATGGAGGGAGTAGGAGAGGAAAATATTTAGCATAAAGGGAAATTTGTTTCTAATGTAACAGACATTTCAGAGGACACAGTGGAAGGAGTGGGGAGTGTTTGGTTGGTACTTGGAGTGAAAAGGTTGGGAAAGATAGGAATAAAAATGGTAGTGGAGGATGGAGAATGAGACTTGGATGATGACATGCTGGAGTTCAGATCACATGCATGTTATTTTACAGATGAGAATTCAGAGGCTCAGGGAGGTTAAATGACTTGTACGATCACACAGTTATTAAATTTGTCTGATGCAGGACTTCAACCAGGTCTGAATCCTGCACTCTATCCATTATGACATCTTGCATCAATTTAATAAATATTAATTAATTATCATTTAGTGGAATGATTTTCTCATCAAAGATACTGAACCCTCCCTCCCTCTTAGTCTTCATGATATTAATTTATTTTTACCTAGTTTATCAAGGTAGCATCAGGGTATCCAGTGCCTTTGTATAGGCTTTGCTATACCTGAAATGCCCTCCCTTCTAACTTGTGCCTCTTAGAACCTTCAATTTCATTCAAGGCTCAACTCAAATTCAACTTTAAACAAGAAGCTTTTTTATAACCTTCCAGTAATTAGTAGAGCTCCCCTCTCCCCCACAATGAATCTTTTGTATTTTGTATATACATACGTAGTCAGCCATAGGGAGACCACTTTCTGTGGGCAGAAGGAAGGACTTTAGCAACTATGAATGAACCCCTGGTAACAGTGAAAGATATAACTTCCCTCAGAAAAAGCCAAAGGCTTTTTCTTCATCTTGAAGGAAGGAGGGAGGAAAACTCTGATAAGGAATAAAACAGGAGCAAAAATAGGGAAGTTAGAATGAGATTCAGATGTGGCAGGTAGGTGGTCAGTTCTGCTTTTGGTATGGGATAAGAGTCAAGGAACAGGAAGATTAAAGACTGAGAGATAGAAAGCTGATTTTATGCATTTGGTATGGGGCCATTGCTTCAGTTCTGTGGGCTAGAACTGCCACTGGTTTCTAAGCTAGCTGACTTTCCATTTAGGAGAATGAGTCACTGACAGTTTGGTACCTGCCTCCTCCTTCTCACTGTCCAAGAGGGCACTGGTTAAGTACAAAGTTCTCCTGATGCTTAAAGTTTGTTCACACTTTCTGTTTAATTAGTATTAATACCAACTAGAAAAAGATAACTGATATTATTGTGATACGTAAGCTTCATTGTTATGAGAGGAAACCATAGAAAGGGGTTCAATAATGACAAGGTATATGGATGAATTATAAAGAAAACAGGAAGCTGGGGACCTCTGTCTAAATTATGAAGATTCTATGTCATCTGGGAGCTACTGAGCTACATGAGATATTATCATGTCAACTGACATATTTAATAAACTTCAAAGCACAGACACAGCAAACCATATTTGTTTTTTCTCTAGGCTAAAACTGTGCTTAAAAATATAGTTAAGGAGTCTGATGGGCATTTAGGACCTGTTAGGGTCATTACCTTCTCCATCATTCTTCTCCATATATGCACAAAGAAATCCCAGACTTTATTTTGAAAAAAATGCCTCAGGGAATTTGAGTTTGCTTATGCCTTATTTTGGACGGATCACTGCAGTAGATATAACTTCCCTGGGATTTCTTTGGGCATTGAGACTACGTTGGGGAAGATTACTCAGCCTTAACGAGTTTCAGGTTTCTTATTTGTATAAAAGAGTTTAGAATTCTAGTTCTAATGTTTTATTACTCATTACATACATTTATAAATAATTGTAAATATTTTTCTTTGTAATATTAAGCATAGTTCAGCATCTAGCATTTGGAAACTTGAATATTTCAATGAAATGATGGAACACTGCCCTACAAATTAATCATCCATATGAGTAATATCTGAAAATTCTGACGAAGCTCCACTTTGAAGGAAAGAATGTGGAAATATTATCATATTGTACAAAGTGTTTTTCCCCCAAATCTGATTTTTCTTGTAAAATATTGGAATGCCATTTTGACTTTTACTACTAACATCAGATATTTATTCCAAAACCCTTATCCTCTAAAAAGCCTTTGTCAGTATATAATACCTACCAGTATTTTTCAATTTAGGCATACCCATATGTTGTCTCTTTTTTCAGTATAAGAAATTCTAGGCCTAATGTAATAATACTTCCCTACTGTGCAAAAGTCCAAATTATTTGCTTCTATTAATGTGTTAATTTATTCACTGCCCACCCAACTGAGTGTAGAATTAAATTGCAACCTGAATTCTGAGGCCAGGAACAAATTCTTTTTATTTATTTCTTTTATTAATCCTGCCAACTGATTAGCATAGATATGGACCACTACAATGAAATAGTTAAGAAAATATTCAATATATGCTACTTACTTGTGTAGGTCAGCTGAAATCCTTGGTCAGTGTCTGATCCATTTGTATTGAATTCCATCCACAAGTGGTTAGATGTGCTATTGAGGATCAATCCCATCAGTTCATTTTTAGAAAAGGCTCCCAGAGGGCGTGAGGCACTATCTTTTCCATCAAAAACCTAATAAAAAAAAATAACTGTAACTCTCATTTCATTGGCTTTTGGTTTTCTTTTTGATCAACTTATAATTAGAAATTCAAATTTTCTTCAAAACAAACACTTTTCAGTCTTTACTAAATTACAATGAGAAGCTGTTCTGTAAATGGTGCATACTATCATAATAGAAAAAATGAGAGGCTGAAAAAAATAGAGGAACCAGTCACAAAAAGATTGAGAGATGACACTAACACACACATACATCTAAATACCCATTTTAAAGTTTACGAAGCATTTTACATACATTATCTCCATTATTTCATTGCTCTCTATTCTATTCAAGAGAACTCCGGAAGGAACCCATCACATTAGGAAAGCCCCCTGTGGTAAATTATGGGACAGGGTTAAAAGGATCAAGCCATACCTAGGAGAACTAGATAAGGGAGAGTAACTCTGAAGTACTGAAGTCATCAAACAACTTTCTTGTTAATGTTACAGATTTGCTATTACATTGAAAAGCAAACATATACTCTTAACAGCCTAAGACAGAAGGTCTTTTTACATTCAACACATTTGTAGTTTATATAAATCTGAGTGGAATGAAAGTGAGAAATTTTGATTTTCCCATGGATTTACAATCTAAGATTCTATCAAAGTTGTGTGTTTCAACAGAAAGGACATTGGATGGAGAATCAAAATATTGTTTCAAAACCCACCCCTGGTGTAAATTGTAATTTTGCTATTTGCTTCTTCTGTGACCTTGTATGAGTGTCTGAACCTCAGTTTCCTCATCTGTAAAATGAAGAGATTATTAGATTCCCTCTAATGGTTTTTCAATTCTAATTCTATATTCCTGTGCTTGCTTTTCTGCTGAGTCTTTTTGATTTTAGTCTTTATTTACCTCCAGTCTCCCTCCCCCATTCCACCCTATGTATTTTCCTCTCTCATGTAAAGGAAAGATGGAGAAGGCTTGTGACAACTCAGTCATGGGTTTCTTTTCTGAAACCACCATTGAAGGACAAGAAAAGCAAACCAAAAACAAACTCTGCTTCATTCCTTCTGTCTGAATGGTTTCAAAGCACAATCGAGTACTGAATCCAAACTGTCACATTTCCCAGATCCTGAGCCTGACATAACTTGGTCTCTAAATAAAAGAAACAGAACATTGTGTACTAAGTTAAGGAAAGGTACACTTTTGTTGTAAATAAACTACTCAACTTTATGTTTTGTAGAAAGTCTCCTGAAAAATATGAATTTAGATTAAAATAAACATTTGTTATTTTGCATCTAAAATGTTTCAGTTACAGAAAGGAAACATCTTTTGACTATGTACATTGTGCTGGTCTTCTGTTAGTTAAATTAGTATTGATTTGGATTTTTCCAAATCTAAATTTGTTATCCTCCTGAGTAAAGTGTTGAAGTCTATGATGTCCACAAATAGTGCCCTGTGGAATTTGTATATTTATTATAAGGTTTAAATTACCCAGATCCCCCATTCCCAGACATATGAAACCTTTTTTTTAACATCATAGATTTTACTTTTCCTAAAATGTTCTACACAACATTGATTCATGATGGAACTACTTATAAAGATAATTTTTTTTTTACGGCTGACTGTATTCTTTGTGGCTGGCTCATCATACTGAAGAATCATTGTGAGTATTGTTCAAATAGAAGGAGGGCATGAAAAGAGACAGACCTCACAAAAACAAGGCCAAAGAAAATGGCTTTGTGAAAAGATTGTTTTCTTTTATCCTAAAAACAAATTGACATTTTTATGCCAGATGATACTTGGGCCAAGCATTTAGACACAATGCAAGTTATTATTAATAGAAGGACCTAAAAATGAGTGACTGAATCAACAATTTCTGGACTTGATACATTGTGAGGGAAAGAAAATTTGGACATCATTCTCAACTGTTTCTTAAGAGTTCTTTTGTGTAAATGACTCTTAGTTTTCAGTCCTGACCACATGTTCAAATGATGTGGATAATGCTGGTGATGATGAAGAGAAGTGGAGAAAGATTACTCTACTATATAGAACAGTTAGCTTTAAGTCAGGAAATTATTGTTCAGTCATTTCAGTTGAGTTGGACTCTTTGAGAACCCATTTAGAGTTTTCTTGGCAAAGATACTGGAATGGATTATCATTTTATTCTCCAGATTATTTTTATAGATGAGGAACTGAGACCAACAGTCTTAAGTGACTTGCCTAGGGACACACAACTAATAAGTGTCTGAGGTTGCATTTGAACTCAGGTCTTCCTGAATCTAGCGCCAGCATTTTAACCACTGTACCACCCAGCTATCCCAAAGTCAGGAAGATTTTTGCTCAAATCCTATCCCTGTGTTTCTGACATATACCAGCTTTGTAATGGGAGGGAAGTTACTAAACCTCTCTCAGCAATCCAGAAAATTTTCTAAAAGTCTCAGGTGAGTTATCCATCTGTAGGGAGTTTTCTACACAATAATGAAATCATAGATATAGTGTCTCTCTCACATTTTCAAAAAAAAAAACCACACTTAAATAAATAAAGACAAAAAGAAAGTATGGAGGAAGAAGAGGAGAAAGAGGTTGATAGAAAGGAAGAAGATTAGACAAAGTGGGAGGAGTCAATAAGTCCAATCAATAAATATTTTTTAAGGGCTTACTATGTACCTGACATTTCAACTGCCTATGATGTGATGAACATATTTAGGAGTTTGGGAAGTTTGGGGACAATTGATCTAGGAGTAAAATAATTTAAAAGTCCTTCCATTCTTTAATGGAAGTGTATAATAATTTTTAAGCATATCTTTAAATTTAATGAACAAAACATCAATTTACTCTGATTAACAGAGAGCCTGATTATGTCTGAAAATATGATACTCTGGATCCCCAATTCAACCTACCATAAAATCCAGAATCCTCAAAAAGATAAATAAGACTCTAAAACTCTGATCCTGATCATTTTAATTCCAAGCTTTTTTAGGCATCTAGGCAAGGCTATATGTCCCACTTTGCACTTTTCTGCTAAAACCAGCAAGCATCTTTGTTGCCAGAATATGTCTCTTTACATCTTGGCAAAACTTAGTATCTTTTTGCCCACAATTTGCAAAGGGGCACTGCCAAGTACAAACTGGTTATTCATCGATTAGCCTCTTTCATTGACAAGTAGCCACAGAAGAGGAGAAAACTTCTCTCAAGCTAGGAACCAAAATGTGTGGCACTCCACTGAGAGACTGTTACAATTGGAGAACATACAGTTTTTCTCAGCAAGAAAGGATGAAGTGTTTCTTATTCCAAATAGACATAATCATGTCAAAGTCTTCAGGAGACTTTTCTGGACCCAGGGTACCTTTCCTATTTTATTTTGAATTTCCCTCCTCATCTAGGTTACATTTCTTTGTTCCCCTTCTTCCCCCTTTACTCTCTCTCCATTTAAAAATAAAATTCACCCTAAATTCTCCATAAAGACATACTTTTCTTCCCCCAAGAATAAAACTCAGAAACACATGTGGCAATATATACTTCATATGGGTTTATTTTATTTCATTCAATTTGAGTACATATGGATTAATGTTTGTGTGCAGGTAATGACACTGAGTCAGATCCCTTTTGGTGCATCTTGCTACTCACCAAGAGCTGGTAAACTGCCTGTTATTATTAGAAATGTATTTTCATATTTTGTTCTAGTTAGGTTCCAAAAGCCTAAAGCTGCCCTGAGTAATTTAGAACTAAAGAAAAGAGGGTTTTCCTATGGGCATCCATTATGAAGTTGAAGAAAATTCCTGGAGAGATGGATAGACAGAAACATTCATCCTAATCCCCCAAGTCCTTCAGAACTTGCAGACTGGTCCAGGTTCTCAATCTATATAACCCTAATATAGTATTTTGGTATAAAGATTCTTGGGTGATCACAGCCTGGTGCCAAAGACTGTGCTATGAATCAATACTTAAAACCACCAGAGAGTGGTAATTAGGCACTGGCAGTCAAGGGATAGCATATACACATGTCCTAATTAGCCCAAATATCAGTCCAAATAACTGGTCCTATACATAGACACCTGAATTTCCCTAAGTAGCTGATTCTGCCCTAAGGCACCAGTGAAACATAGCAACTAATCTAGAGCTAGAAGGGACTACAGAGGTTAAAAACAACAACAACAACAACAAAATAAAACAAAACAAAACAGAACCTCTTCATTTTAGAGATGAGGAACACAAAGCCAAGGAAAATGGAATGATTTTCATCAAGTTATAGAGGTAGTAAACATCAGAAGCAATATTTGAATTGACATCCTCTTATTACAGGTGGTGTTTTTTACTGGGCAGGCTATCCCTCTAAATAATTTCTTTTAAAGATTATTTTTTCAACACCCTCATTTTACAATTGAAGGAACTCAGATCTAGAAACAGGAAGCAACTTACTCAAAATCACTCAGGTAAGTGAGGTGTTGAACTGGATTCTAACCAATGATCCCTGACTCCAAATCCTACACTCTTCTTACATAATGAACTGCCTCCCTATGGCCAAGATAGCAGGTGAAAATTGTACCTGGGAGTTTAAATTGATATAGTGGATAGAGAACTGGCCTCCAGAGACAAGACTTTGGAAATGCTTTGACAGTGTTTAGATGACTGAGTGAGTCATCTAAACTCTCAGTTCCCAGGCAACTTTCTAAGTTTATCACTTCACATCGGTAGAGATAGTTTCCTCATTGGGAGTTCCTTACCAATAAAATCACAGGTCTGGTTCAAATAGGAAAACAAACAAAAAAGCCCCTAGGTAATTATAAATTCATCAGGTACATTAGAAGCATCTGTTTCCTGATGGTTTGCGCACTCTGGTGATTTGGGGAAAAAGTTCATAGGGCACCATCACTTTAAATGATAGAGTTTTTAATTTGGAAGAGTTCTTAGGGATAGTCTAGTTCAAACTCTCTTTCCAGGCATGATTTTCTAAAAATTATAATGTCATAACATAATATATCCATATGCACATCAATACATATCATAATATGATATCAAATTCAGGCTGTACTTATACTTACAGGTTACTCCCTATTTTGTGAGGTGACCAGTGCCATTTTTAGACAACTCTAATTTGTAGAAACTTTTCTTTCTCATTGAGTCAAATGTATCTTCCTTCAAAGACTACACACTTTTGTTATTGTCCAGTTGCTTCACTTGTGTCCAACTCTTTGTGAGAAGATCAATACAGAAAGGAGAAATGGTGCTGCACCTCTGTACACCTTTTTCCCTCTGGCAGAATTGAAGGGACCAAGGTAGGCAGGAACTTTTGAAATATGGCAAAATTCCCCTCAGATTCATGTGGTATGATAAAACAGAGATGCAACTAAAGGGTGTACATAACAAAGAATAGGAACCAGGGATATAGGTGCTATATCTTGGGAGCCACAATAGCAATGATGATTACAAGGCAGAGGTATGAATACTCAGGAGTTAAAGGTCATCTAGCATGAGGCAAACTCAGGAGAGATCAGCCTACAGCTCTGAATCCCCGGATTACATCAAGAGACTTGATATTCATCTACTGAGATATTTTACTTTCTATAAACAAAACCCTGGATGAGCAGTTTGAAGGCCATTATGGGAATAACAAGGAAGGTGCCTGATATTGTTTACTTTATTATATAATTAACTATTCACTTCGAATACTCTAGAGTTTCATATAATGTGTTTTCTGATTAATGAAATATATAAAAAATAACAATTTCATTTGCAATAGACTTCACTGAACTATAAGAAAATTATATGGAACAAAGATAGAAATTTGGCAGCATTTCTAAAAGAAAATAATTATGCTAATCATCTAGATATTTTACTTTATAGATGGTTTTCTAATCATCATATGTGAGGTTTGTCTGTATGTGGAGGGGGCATTTATTAAACATCAGTGGTTTACAACTATATGCAGTACTTATGAAGAGGTCCCTACTTTTTATTATTCTCTGCTAATAATTGCCCCTTTTTTGCTCTTGGCACCTATAATCACTCACCTGGCTCTGGCTTCAGTTAATAGTTATTTAAAATTTTGCTCTGAGTTCTTACTGACTTCCAAATTTGAGGTTATCGAAGAATTCAGAGAATAGACACTTATCAAAAGATTCAGGCAAGAGATACTTAGCATGAATCTTTCAACTCCAGGACAGTGGGAACTGTGATGGTTTAGGGCATGAAAGTAACTTCTTAATTACAGTCCTTAGTATTGTCAGTATGAGATTTGGAAAGAATATCAGAATAATTCTGATTGTTGCTGGGATAAATTTGTCTTCCAAAATTGTGAAATGGAACAAGAAAAGGTGTTAAATACCGCACTAGAAGGAAGGGTTGTGTTTTAGTCTAAGAATAGCTTTTGACTTCTAATAGGATCAAGAATTCCACCCACAAATTCCAAAATCCATTAGAAATGTACAGGTAACAGGGATATTATTGTTTTTTTTCCCATTTTTGGGGGGTAACTTGTCGTTGTTGATGCTTTGCATAGCCTACCCAATTCCTAGAGTTTAAACCCTAAAACCTTACCAAATTAAAAATACTTTTCCCTCATTCTTTAAAAAACAATTTTTTTAAAGTTTCAACTATGTAGAATGTATTAGAGAGATAACGAAGACACATAAGATAGAATATTCTTCTTAGAGATAATGTGGGAGTTTGTGTGTGTGTGTGCATTCCAAATTAGAAATACAATGATTACATATGAGAACCATAAACCATAAATCAAATAAGAGAAAATGGGCTTCTAGTTATTCAGGTCACAAGAAGCTTTTATAAACATTTGTCATTTGTTCTGAGACTTTGAGATCACTAATTATCAAAAGGAGAAAATGATATTTCAAGGAAAGGGAACAATCTGAAAACAGAAATGAGAAAAGCAAGAAAAGTATTTGAAGGATGATTCTTAAGTTTGATTGAAATCTAGAACATGCAAATTAGGGGGTAGAATGACATCAGAATGAAAAGGAAGAACTACAGAAAGGGAGGTTAGGGTGAGAAAGGTTATAAAGCTGAGTTACTTCCTATGGAAATGGAGCTTTTAGAAAAATGCCCCTTTAATATGTGAACATTAGTAGTTGTGAGAATAAACAGGACAGCTTGGAACCATATAGTAAAGGAAAGAGGAAGTATGTAGCACCCTTTTAAAAGTCAAAAGCCCTATTTATCCAGAAAATAAACAGAAGTGGTTTAGGACACCCAGATTTTCTATAGGATAAAGTTTTTGAAAGGAAATACTACAGTTTTTAAAAAAGATCTAGATACTATTAAAAATTTAAAGAAAGAAGATAAAGGACTTTGAATTAAATTTCCATTTACCTTGAGCACATCTCCTTCATGGAGCTGAAAGCTTCGGGCTCTAAGATGAATTCCCTTTCCAGCTTCAGTTTCAATTTTATAGATGCACTCATGGTTGTTGTCATAGTTCGATGGAAAATTTGGAGACAGTAATGTTCCTTCATTTCCAGTAACACTTGCTCCACATTCAGCTAAAGAAAATGGGACATTAAAAACAAATTCAAATGAAGAATTAGCCCATTTTGATACATAATAAAATAACTATTCCAAATTTATGGTAACCCTCTGTTGCATCGCTACATTTCTAAATTAATAAACCCATTACTGCACTATGGATCATCAAAGCCCTGGTGACTATAATACAGTTTAAATATTCATTTAAACTCAGATAATCTCCTAGGTTCATATAATTTCCAAGCTTTTGTCTCTCTTTAATCCTTCCTTTCCCTGAATCCTAGGAGGATCATGGTGTAAAGAAAACAGTACAACAGCTGGAACCAGATCTGAGTTCTAGTCCTGATTCTGAAACTGACCATGTGTTGACCTTAGTTAAGTCATCTAAGCACATATTGTCTCAGTTCCCTCCTCTGTAAAACATGGGATTTAGGCTAAGCGATCTCTAAAACATTTAAGCCTTTGATGTTCTAAAAGTCACCTAAAGAGAAAAAGTTTTTTTCTTATCTTTTGTTAGCTCTGGTCCTGACCTCAAATGTGCAGTATTTAATTTCTGACTGTAAACTACTACAGCAGAGCATTTATTTATATTATATTTTGGAGACTGAATGACAGTAAGCACTTTGCTGTCTTCCCTTTTCATGAGAAAAAAAAGAGAATGTTTAAATAGCTCTCAGGGTCCATTAAACAGCCTTTAGTTAAAGAGAAAATGAAAATAGCTCTACAATTTCATTTGTATCCTTGGAAAGTCCCTTCTCCTTTTAGACCTTAGTTTCTCCATCTATAAATAGAGGAGGTTAGGATAAATTACCTCAAATTTTGTTCTTTGTTTTTCTGATTATATTTGCAGTATTTTTTTTTAATAGAATGTTGAAAGAGATCTCAGGGTTTATCTCTCTCAATTCATACCTGATTATTTTCATTGAAGTTGACTTTTAAACATAATAATTCCTCTTTGTGTAATGAAAAGGACACTGGATTTAGAGTTAAAGAGTCTGAGATTGAATTCCAATTATATTATGCTTTAGTAAGTGAATTATCCTTTCTGGGTCTCAGTATTTTTTCTTCTGTAAAATGAAAAGGATGGACAAAATGATCTCCCAGGTCCTTTCTACCTTTGAACAATGTGATACTTCTTAATCCTGTCTAT
>JAQQSK010011223.1:0-12359 GCA_028658325.1 Potorous gilbertii | reverse complement strand
TCCCTCCTTCCCTCCCTCTCCTTCTCTCCCAGTTTCCCTCCCTCCTTTCCTTTCCTCCTTTTTTCCCCTCTCCTTTCCTCCCCTCCCTCTTTCCCTTCATTCCTTCCCTTGCCTTCCCTCTCTCCCTCCTTCCCTCCCTCTCTTTTTCCCTAGGTCTTTTCTTCCCTTTTTCCCTCCTTTCTTCCCTCCCTTCTTTCCTTCTTTTCTTCCTCCTGTTTTTCCTCCCTCCCCTCTCCCTCCTTTCCTTTCCCTAGTTTAATCTGTGATTTGACTAGAACAGGTAGAATTATCATTTGACAGAAGAGAACTTCCAGAGTCCAATTTCAGTGCCTCATCTTGGCTTAGAGTTTACTTGGGATCTCAAGGACTTTGTCAGTAAAAGGCAAACTCTGAAAGTGTCTGCCATGCTGGAAGGGCTTCATATGTGGTTCTGGCAACAAACTCTGTCAAGCTAATTACAGAGGTTTATTGCCAGTAGGCTGACTACTTGGCATTAAATTTTTCTTCTTTGTTGTTATTGATTCCTTTATTTTTTTCTTTTTATTAGAAAATTAACATGTCAACATGAACATTTCCTTATTCAAAGTACAGAATTCTGTACTTTGTGTAGTTCTGTGATTCTTCATTATGTGCAACTTTTTGGGGGATATATCTTAACATGGTAGTTCTCTCACTGTCCTACTTAACTGTGTTCCCTTCTATACTTAATTTTGGTCTAGTCTGTTTATTTTTTAAATGATTGATTGATACTTTTCACTTTTTTAGTGTCATTATCATTACTCCCATTCCCCACTATGGAAATCTTCCTTTGTAATAATTAGTATAGTTACATACAGAAAAATAAGTTCATATTGGTACCTCTGGTCCATCATTTTTCTCCCAAGAAGTGGGAAGCATGAGTCAAGTTTTCTGGAATCATAAGTAGATATTGTATTGATCATAGTTCTTAAATCTTTCATAGTTTCCCTTTACAGTGTTGTAGTTGTAGAAATTGTTTTCTTAATGGGTCTCACTTCACTCTGCATTAGTTGACTTCACTTTGAAGGTGAAAATGGATGGACACAATTAAAAATATGGATCAGGAGTAAGGAATGAGAGAAGCCAAAGACTTGTAGAATATACAGGAGCCTTTTGCCTATTCATCATAAATATTTTCTTCAAGAAAAGATTGAGAAGGTGCTTATCAAGGTGGAGCACCAAATACTAACAGAAAAGATGAAATAGATCATATTTTAACTGCCAAGGAATGACTTATTTCAAATATGGGCGTCATTCCTGAGTGAGAAGTCTTTATATAGACCATTCTGTCTATTTAAACAAATTGATTGTGAATAAAGGGCTATGAGTAAATGGAAGCATACCGGTTATAATTTTATATAGAAATTTAGTTGACATGAATATGCTGTAATTAGTTGACAAAGTATGTGGTATGTGTTCAGCTCTGTGCCAAGTGCTAGAGATATAAAGAAAAGGAAAAAAAGGCCTACCTCCAAGGAGCTTGCCATTTAGTGGATGTGGCCCTGAAAAGTGCTTTAATGAACACTCAGCTTAATTGTTAAGCAGAGAAGGATGGGCAACACAGATTTGGGTTATAAGTTTATTTGAAAAATGTTACAGACATGAATGATGAAAGATTATGAACAATATTGCTTCAATGTTGGAAAGGGCTGTGGAATAACAAGAACATTAATATACTGCTTTGAAATGGTCCAACTGTTCTTAAAAACAATTTGGATTGTGTGGAAAAATGATCCTATTTTGACCCTAAGGAAACCAGACAGAACAAATATACCAAAATGTTTATATCTTCTGGAAACTAAGTGAGGGCACTTAGGGAACGACTGAAAACAATTGTTGTATAGTAATGGACATAATAAAAGACTTCTATCGTGCTGTGAGAAATGACAGAAATGAGAAATTCAGAGAACTAGGGAAAGGTTTTGTCTGAATTTATTAAGTAAACATAAGAGACCCAATGATCACAATAATGTAAACAACCACACTGAAAAAGTAAGCTGAACTCAAATTAATTATAATCACTAGTCTTAGTCCTAAAGAATAGATGACGAATCTATCAACAAACATTTGTAATGTGCATTATACACCATGCTGCTTTTGTAGCTTGATGTTAATCTGGTGCTTTCACAGTACTTCCATTAGTTCAGTTTTTCAAGAACTCTATGATGTCTCTATACTAGGATGAAGAAAAGGAATAGAGCCTTGGTGGAAACAATAACACAATAGGGAAAGTGATCTAAGTGTGGATTAAAGTTTTCATAAAAACTGTAATTTAGAATCCTAACAAAACTACGTAATCCATCTCCCACATGAAAACAAAAAGAAATTTTAAAAAATCTGCAAGAACACATTTACAATGTATATTCAATACATTCTTTCCTAGAATAAAAAACAATGCCCAACAAAATAAGTTATTGGAAGTCAGAAATGCCCAATGTACTCATTTCTGATGGAACTGTGAAGCAGTTCAGCTATTATGGAAAACAATTTGGAATCATGAGAAAATTGTCTCATATATTTTTATACTCCTTACACACACCTTAGGAGTATAATATAAATTTGTTTAATTAAAAGTCAATTTGTCCAAATTGTGTATTTCCATTTCTGTTGTTGCTTACAGGTAACCTTAAAACCAGCCTTTAAATTTAAACACTCACATGAAGCCATATAGAATCTGCAGAAAACATAAAAAGGTACTCATTTTCAGCTATCTTAAATATCAGAGTCAATATTTGGCATGTCACAAGCAATACCTGTTTCTCTAAAGCATTGCTCACCACTGCCTTTAAATGGCTATAAATCTAACCTTTTCCTACCGGGATTACTTGGGATCTTTGGCCCTTTTGTCTCATCTCCAGCCATCAAATAAAAGTAAAACTTTAACCTTAGTTCATTTGCAAAATCTGTTACTACCACTCCTATGCCAGAGGAGTTGAATGATTTTGAAAGAAGATAAACTGCCAACCTGCCTTCTCCAACTACAAACTCATGTTTCAGTTGAAAAGGAATCAAGATAAAGGCAGAACAAAGAAGAGAGAGCAAGATCCATTGTTACTCTAGAAAAGGAATACAACTGTGTTTCTCATTCTTAATATCCATTGCTCAAAAACTCAAAAAGGATTTTGAATTCGTCAATATAGGTATTCCCGTCAGTGAAGAAGATCACTACATATACATGCCTATCTTATGTAATTCTTGCATATATCCTCCCATAGGTTCATCAAAGGGAATCCACTGAAAATGATCAGGAGCTTTCTTCCCATTCTGGACATGGTTAAGATACTTAATAATGGAGCACACAAGCTGTATCCATGTGTGGTCCCATCCGGTTCTAGGGCTATGATCATATTAAATTATACAAATGAGAGTTGTGTGAACACAAAGAGCACATTTGTCCTAACAGATGGCAAAAGATAAAATGAAAATAAGAAAGCCAAACTAAATTTTAATTTCTGTTCAGTGCTGTCCTGCAAGATTGGTTGCTGTTTTCTCCAAGTTTTTTTAATTGCTTTTTTGAAATACTGTTGTTTCTACACACATTATTGACCACTATAGACAATGTAACTTTGTCTCATTTCTGCAGTTTCCATAATTATAAACAGTAATCATAGCTGCTATAATTTTATCACCATCGAAGGAACTATTGCTTTCAGTTTTGCTTTTGAATTTGAATTTGGCATCACCTCATCTGACAGCTGTTAAATCTATTCCTTTTTTCTGTTGTTATTGTCATATTACTTTGGGCTCCGCACTTGATTTCACACTTCCCAGAACCAATTTTATGGTATCTGATTCCTAACAGTTTTTTAAAAATTTCTTCATGTATGCATGCAATTTTTTAAAAATCCCTTCATTGTTTTGGTTTTATATTCAATATTCACAACCTCTTTAAACCTTATAAATTATTCTTGATTGGTTCTTTAGCTATGTTTAGACATAGACTACCTACAGGTTTTTTTTTTTTTGGTGAGAGCTCTTTTCCTTTTACAAGTTTATAAGTTTATGTCTTTTGGGGTCTATCAACATGAAATTTTTAAATTTAAGTTCTAGGACCCTGTCAGTACTGTCAACAGCTTTGAAAAGCACAAATCTAGATATTTGAATTATTGAATTTGTTTTAACTATTAATCTACAATCTCTCCAGAATGAAACTGCTTTTCAGGCAGATTTTATATCCCTCCTCAGTTCTCCAATAATCATTTTATCATTGTATTGCTGGGTTTTGTTTGAATTGATTTTGGGCTCTGTGGCAGACTCCTTGGAGTTGGTATTTTCTTTCATATCTTTCTTGGTGGTGTGATTGTTGATGTAAAAATGGAGTCTAAGTGGTATTGACAGTAACCCATTGTATCAAATATTAGACTTTTATCAGAACTGCTTCATGCAAAGATTTTTGCACTTTACAGTTTGTCTCATTATTCTAGCTGCATTGGTTTTCCTTTTTAAATTATCGTGTATGTATTTACATGTTGTATTTCCCCTGGAGAAACTAAGGTAGAAATGATTTCATTTTTATTTTGTAACCTCAGTGTCCAGCATAGTTTTCTAATTGCAGTGTTTTAGGTGACCTTTTTATTGGCCATTATGGCCCGAGGTCATAGCAGGCACCTCATAATTTAAGGTTCCATAATATTTAAATTTATGCCTGTTGAAGTAGGTGAGCTAACTGCTGTGTAGAATTTGGTCCATTTGGCATTTATTGTTTATTGAAACTGCAAGTATAATCTCTACTTTGGGAGATTCCTTTCTTATGCAAAAGAACTTTTGTGTTAATTATAACAGCAGTTTATTGTAATCTTTTTCACTACATGTTAAGAGTTGATTTTCTTTAATATAAATAACTTATAGTTTCATAATTTGCATGCTAAAAGTGAAACAATTTTTTTATCTTTTTGTATTTTATTTTATTGCAAGAGACCTTTCCTCCCAAGAACACAGTAACTTTTCCAGAGGAATTCTCTGGATAATTACCAGCATCCATACTGTGCAAGCTGCATATCAGGAGATTATAGTCACCTACAAAGGTAACCAAATGTGTATTTTCCCTAGGCTTGTTATGCTATAAATGGTCCAGTGTAGAGCTCTGGTCAAATAACAGCCTGTGCAAGGAGCCACTGAGGGTGTTGAATGTATTCCAGGACCAGCTTGCCCCAGAGAGCCGTCATGATTTCAGAAAGACCATTTGTAAAATTGAATGTACTCTGGCTATTCAACATACTATTGAATGTATTCTGGCTATTCAATATACAAGGCCAGATCATGAAGCAAGATGTTACTGATAAACTATATAGGAAGCCATGTAACTGACATCAACAGTCCAACCTCAAATTGCATTGCTGTTGAATTTGTCCTGCAGTTCTCACATAGATGTTGGTGCTTTTAGTGGTGTATTGATGACTAATTTAGAGTTAGCAAGCATCTCTGTAGCAGTGGAGTAGAATTTCTGCTCTACCTTTTTTTCCCCTCTGTTCAGCCTCTTTTACAATTGACGGGTCTTATTAGCATTTACAGCCCTTTGCTCATTAGCTGTCCAAGATCTTCCTACCTGATTTGTCAATAAATCCTGCAGTAGTATATGGGAGTTATGTGTTGGTTTTTGCTTTTGCCATTTCCTAACTAGTTGGCAATATTTCCCACATAACTCTCCACTTAGAGAAAATTTGCTTCTGAATGTTGAGATGTGGGCAGGAGAGACTAATCATCTCCTTAATCCTAGGGATTAGACCCTCAGATCTTAGACACATAGTAGGCATTAATGAATATATACTTTTTGGACTGGATTCATGCAAAAACTTTAAAATTTTATGTAATAATTTTTAAGTTTACCCTTTATGATATCTGGGAAACATGCTATCTTACTCTTTTAAAAAAAATCATGTTTTTTGAGAATTTAGTTACCTCTCTTGCACCGTCCCCTTCCTTCTTGTCTACCTCCCTCACACTTTTCCATCTGCACACTACTGCCTGAATCCTTGGGACAATTTTAACTTATTCCTCAATGATCAACATATTCCTGCCACATCATACCTTCTTATCCTAATGATTCTTTTGTCATTATTCAGACCCCGATTTCAGTCCCCTCTCTACCTACTCTTGTTCTCTTGGGATTTTAAAGAGATATTCACACTTTCCACTGTGCTCTCTGGAGTGCCTGCTCCATAATTAACAAGCTAACCTTTTTCTTTCTCATTCCTTATAATTTCTTGTACTCACTAGGATCTAGCTCCTTCCTGATGACATAGCTTCCCATACTTCTTTTTCCAGTACTAGTAACACTTTTACTAATCTACCCAATCCCCACAATTCACTTATCATGGTGGAGGAGTTGGAATACTCTTTGCTCCCTACTGAACTGAGCCTGTAGTTTGCCTTCTGTTTTTAATGCTCCTGCTGTGTTTTCTTATATAACATTTTCTGTAAGATACAATTCAAGATTATTTAGTTCATTGTGTTTTTCAGGAAAGCTATATGATTCTTAAATTATCTCAGCATTCCTATTTTCACTGTCACTTTGTGATAGTGTTTTCTTCCAATATTATTTTTTATTTTGTCATATTAATTTTATTTCTATGCTTTTTGTGTTCTATATCTTGCATCCTCTATTTAGATTCTCTTTCTTTTTAGAGATATTCTTTGTCATGTGTTCTAAATTGTCTTTTTTTTTTACTGATTTCTTCCTGGATAGTTTTGATTTTTACCCTAAAACTGCCCTAATTTGCATTCTTATTTCTTCTTTTAAATATGTTGTTTCTCTTAGGAACTTTTAAGGATTTCTTGATGCATTTTATTATTTCTGAGGGTTCCATAGAATTTTCTGCCTTTTCTTTTTCCTTTGGGATTTTGAAATTGTTTTCCTTTGCTTTATAATATCTATTTATTGTGTGCTTTTCTATATTGTTTCATTTTTTTCCCCTCATCTCCTTACTTTGTCTTTTAGGGGCCTGGGTTCATATCTAGGCTTTCTATCTTGTCATTCTTGCCTTCTGCCTTTTCTCTATATAGTGTTAGATCAGGTCCTCTCACTGTTTGTCCCATTTCCTAGGGGAAAAGAGTGGGGAGAGGAATAAGCATTTATGTAATGCCTACTCTATGCCAGGCACTGCATTAAACATTTTACAAATACTATCTTATTTGAGC
Organism: Potorous gilbertii; assembly: GCA_028658325.1. Lineage (NCBI taxonomy): Eukaryota > Metazoa > Chordata > Mammalia > Diprotodontia > Potoroidae > Potorous > Potorous gilbertii. The sequence goes on along the minus strand of JAQQSK010011223.1, from coordinate 5,204 downwards.
CCCATGGTGACTCTGGGAAGGAGGTGCTTCTATTATCTCCATTTTTCAGTTGAAGAAACTGAAGCAGAAGTTAAGTGACTTGCCCAGTATCACCCAGCTGATAAGTGTCTGAAGCTGGATTTGAACTTGGGTATCCCTAACTTCACATCCAGCACTCTAACAACTGTATGACCTAGCTGCTTTGTTTTTTCCTGTCCGTATACCAGGACTACTCATTTTCAATTACCTAATTATGATAGGACCACTGTTTTACTGACTCAGGAAGGGGGAGTTCCAGGTGGAGCACCTGGATACTCAAAGGACATGATTTTTCTTTTTTCTTTTAACAAAAAGTAAGACAGCATATTTCTCAGATATTATTTCCCTAACTTCTTCACCCCTTCCATACAAGCTAATTGGCCCTAGCTTCTCTGATGCAACTTTTTGACATCAGGGCATAAAAAACCCAGCCTAGGATATAGTCTGTGCCTCCCAGATTTGGTGGTTGCCTAAGACCATGTGGCTTGCTATACCTTGATTATATACTGACCAGACACATTTTTGGATTGAGATGAGGTAGAGCATATTCAGAGAAACCGAGAACCACTTTATCCTTGTTGCGTATCCTTGCTGTGTTTGAACTAAGTGAACCTCTTTTGTTCTGTGACTTACAAATGTTTCATTTCATACCAACATTGAACTTGAACTAAGAGGGCACTGGGGTTAGTTAGAGAGCCCTGACTGCAGGACTATTCTTGTTAAAGATGTGGGGTGTATGATTGGGTCCATAAGGATTCTAGGTACATGGAAACTCACTGAGGACATTATTGCAGCTGTCAACTATATCTTCCTCTTCGTTTAAAAAAAAATGCCTTCTCCTCTAGATGTTTTTGAATTCCTGAGTTTCTCTTACCCCAGTTGCTTACTTTCTTGGTCATGAGATAGGGCAAGCTCAAATCTCTCCCCAGTTAAAAGATGGAGAAGAGTGCCTTCATTATTGCTCAGAAGGTACAGAAACTACCTGTGTCTAAAGCTTGAAAAGCTGGCTCTTTGCTTGTGTGTAGTGTATATGGGATTAGTAAGTTTTATTGTTTATGATTATATTTCCTTGTGGTCAGCACATTTTTGTTTTTAGATATTTGAGCCAGGCATTCATCTGAGAAGCAACTATTCATTCCACCGCCTAGAAGCTTAGAACTTTTCATTTTAGAAAAATTTCATTATGTCTGTATCTCTGTTTAGATGTTTTTAGTAAGAAATATAATTATTTATAACTCTTTTCTGTATCTTAAGTGCACTAAGGATGCAATTGTTTCTTCTAGTTTCTAGGAATAGATAACCTTTATATCCCTGTAGATACAATAAATTATTCGTTATTAATTCACTTTTCTCCCAACTTGCCTACTCTTTCTTTTTTCCTTTTCCCTTGCAGTATGGTATAAAAGAAAGAACATTGGACTTGAAGTCATAAGAACTGGGTTTGGGTCCCAGCTGTGCCACTTATTAGCTGTGTGACCTTGGGGTAAGTCATGTAACTACTCTGATCCTTAGTTAATAGTAGCACACATTTTTTACATTTTATAAAGTGCTTTTGTCATAGCGACCCTGTGTTGCTTTAATGCTTATCTTTTATAGATGACAACCGATTTTGTTGATCTGTTTTTATTTGGTTTTTTTTCACATTTCAGTGTTCTCTTTACTACATGCTATGTCTCAATTTGTGAAATAAACATATTTGACCTGCTTACCTCAAAGGGATGTTTTGATTTTGTGTACTCCATAACCCTAAATACTATACAAATATAGGCTTCAATTATACCTATTTATGTTTTCTTAGTGTATTTGTGTGTGTGTGTGTGTGTGTGTGTGTATATATATATATATAATTGTTTTCAATTAAGATACTCGAGAATGCTACATTTTCTGTTGCATATTTTTATCATAGACCACTTGTTCCTCACTGTTCCTTAATGAACACTTCACTGTACTCATACTATTCTTCATTCTCTTCTGATCCTTATTCATGTTCTTATATATCTCTGTATGTATATATGTACATATATATGCATATGCATGTGTCTATAGACTATATACATGCACATAGTTGCAATCAACATGTATATCTTAATTCTCCTTTTTTTTACTTAATATTATTTTAAAAGAAAATATTTTCATATACGTACATAGTTGGACATATTTGTCATTTTTTGGCTGTATAGTATTCATTATGCTACTGTACCAGTTCATTTCATCCTTCTGCCATATTGAGGTACTTGCGCTGTTTCAGATCTTTGCTGTTGTAAACACTACTACTACGAATGTCTTTGTATAAGTTAATCTTTATTACTTTTGAGTTTTTTCCTTGTGCAAAGAAGAGAACTTAAAAAAAAAAGTAGTTACAGGGTCTTTATAGTAGGTATTGAAAAAAAATATTTGTTGAATGAATAAATGCTGGATTACTCTCTGGAGAGTGAGCCACCAACAGTACCACCAGTAATATAGGTGTACTTCTCTTAACTCTAATGCCATTGAATTTTGTTATTTGTATTTGTTTTTGCTAACTTAATAGGTATACGTGGATACTTGAAATCTGTTTAAATTTCTGTGTCTTTTATTACTAGTGGAGAAGTAGCATGCACAGGGGATTAGAATACAGCTGTAGAATTGAGAAAACCTCCCTCTGTGACCACAAGCAAATTCCTTAACCTCTCAGTGATCCTGACATCCACTGACTATACATTAAAAATTCATTGTTGAGCTGTAGTGGCAGAGAGAGTCGCTACATTGGGACTGGGAGTTTCCTACATCAGTGAGATCAGGGTTAGGGTTAGGAGGTCATATTACTCCCAACTCTCCCCCCACAAAAAAGATGATGTTAAGCCTGGCCATTTTTTAATCTGATTTTTTTGCTGTAAGTATAGAACTTTGTACAGAGCCATAATAAAATTTAATTTCTCCCAGTTCGTTTAGAAAATATTTGCTATTTTGGGGATACATGATTTATTTGACTATGCCTCTAGATGTATCTGTGTCTGTGTATATTAGAGGAGGGAGGAATTTGACTCTTTTGAAAATATTCTATAGTCATTTTTATGTTGCAAACAATTTTATGTGAGAAGTTTTTTTATTAATTTTGCAGATAAATAGTCCAGTTTTTCGAATTGATACATGGTGAAAAGTAATTGAAGGTTTTGAATGGCTTCTGGTTTCCTCCTTCCTTTAGCTGAAAAGCTCTTGCTGCCATCATCTTCATTATTCATAGTGGCTATTGTGGCCACCATTACTCTCCAGGGGGCCTCTACTTAGTGGAATATTATCAACGGAAGTCTTCTACCAGTTGTAGGACAGGAGCTGTTATGACAGAATACCTGGAATCTCTGGGGAGAGGTACTCAAACCAGTAGACTCTGTTGTAGGAACACTTTATTATCCAGTTATTAAATACAGGCTATAGCTGCAGACCATGACTTCCTGCCTTTGTGTGTGGAGGATGAGAGGAGTTGTACCATGACTGACAAAATCACAGTCTTTGAAATAAAGAAATTCAGATTTACCAAGTCATCCATACTTAATGACAGTCCTGTAAGGAATGTAGTACAAGTATAATTCCCATCTAATTGAGAGAAAATTGAGGCTTCAAGTGTTTTAACTCGCCTTTGGTCACACAGCTAATAGTGTCAGAGACTGAACTCCAATCTAGTTCTTATTATTTAAGGGTTCTTAACCTTTTTTGTGTCATGGATCCTTTGACAATCTGGTGAAATCTATAGACTTCTCAGGATAAAATTTCAAGAAAATACTCATTTTCAAAGGTTAGTGAAAATAAAAATGTAAGGGAATAAGAACTGGCTAATGCCTTCTGCTAGAGATTATATTATAAGGAATTAAAAAGCCCTTTAAGAGTCAAGCAGAAAGCTATAGATCCCCAGATGAGAGGATCCCCATGCAATTAGGGTACCAGGAATGGTTTGGATCATAGAAAGGTGCTGACTTTGAAATTAGAACTGAGATGTTTAATATCAGTTTTACAGACCTTCCAAGGGTTTCATGGATAGATTTCAAGGGTCAGGAGGAAAGGGAACTGATTTGGATGGGACAAAAAAAATTAACATTTATTTTCACCATCTGCTATAATGGAAAGCTAGATTGCATAATAGAAAAAGCATGGAATTGGGAAGACTCATCTTCATGAGTTCCTATCTGGTCTCAGATACTTACTGGCTGTGTGACCTTGGCCAAGTCACTTAACCTTCTTTACCTCAGTTTCCTCATCTGTGAAATGAGTTGGAGAAGGAAATGGCAAACCACTCCAGCATCTTTGCAAAGAAATCCTCAAATGGAGTTTCAAAGAGTCAGGTACGACTGAAATGACTGAACAGCCACAGCAAAAATCCTTTGAAAATGAGTCCTCCAGTTATTTTCAAACCATGGTTGTTCCTGAGGCCACAAATGATGCTTAAAGAAGCTAATCAAAAATACTGCTAAAGATTAAACAGTTTTGGGTAAGAAATTGGAGACTTAGAAATATAAAGGTAGTAACAGTAGGGCAGTGTCACTGGCAATAATTTAAAAACAGTTTGAAAATAATTTAAAAAACAAAACACTGATTCACCTATAGGCAAGGTGTCACCATGTCCTGTCTGTTATGCCTCTGCCTGCCTTTCATTGTTACCTCTATCAAATTTCTGCCTTCACACCTATGAAGTCTCTCACTGATCTCTTTGCTGCCATCGTGTTGCTTTTGTTTTCCTTGTCTGCTGCATTTATTCACTCCTCCTGCATTTCTGTTGTTTGGGATGTTCAGGAAGCAAATGGTTTCTGTAATTCTAGTTTTCTTTCTAAAGATGTTTCTAATTCTTCTTTATTGTTAAATGTTACTTCATGAATGGTTATTTCATGTGTGGTTAAGCTCACATTGTAGGTATTCTGAGCTCCACTGATCTTTGGAATATATTCCATTCACTTCTACATTTTCTAGTGGGTACAGAATAGCCTTGCATTATTTTGTTTTTTTTTTAAAGGTCTCTCTCCTGCTTGCTTGTAGAATTTGTTTTTTTCTGAATTGAATTGTTAAATTTAACCACTATGTCTCTTAAAGTTTGCAACTTTGGGTTTTTTCTGAAGGTGATCTGTGAATTCTTTTTTTTTTTTTTCTATTTTAAATAAATTTATTTAACTTTTTACATTCATTTTCACAAGATTTTGGGTTCCAAAATTTTCTCCCCC
>JAQQSK010011222.1:0-12359 GCA_028658325.1 Potorous gilbertii | reverse complement strand
AGAGAGGGCAGATTGGTGATATGGGTAATTAGAATGTTCAGTGTATTGGGGAGGGGGGAGGGGACAAATGGGGAGAAAATTTTGGAACCCAAAATCTTGTGAAAATGCATGTAAAAAGTTAAATAAATAAATTTATAAAAACATAAATAAAAAATAAAAATCACTATGAGGAGAGAAAAATAGACAATCCTTTAAAATGGAAATTTGCCTGTTAAATGGGAAAAATAAATAATCAATGCATTGAGTGGCTTCCTTTGCATTACTTTGCTAATCATTTATCTGCTGCTATCATTTTAATAGGATAAGAAGTAATAATAGAGTTCCAGCTCAAAATCCATGTCCTAAGTGAATACCAGTGTCAGCCTTAAGGTTATGACATTTATATTATAAAATGTGTAACTTAAATATGCGACCATAATAATCACATCTACATCTTTATATTGAAATAATGATACAAAGGGTTGACTTTCAAAATAATACTTGGCTGTTGCACTATAATGTACAGGACAGATGTGCAGGATAAAATTGAGCCATATGTATGAGAACTATAAATGCGAATTCTGTGACTCGTGTTCTCAGACTACAGACCACCTTTGTTTCTTCAATAAAGGTTGTCTTCTTTGCCTGAAAATGTTCCCCAGCTTCTTTTTTTTTTACCACTAGGATAAAAGCAAGTCATATTTATGACTCTGTACTACAAGTTAACCTTCTTTATTTCATTTTGCTTTGTATTGTGGTTATTTTGGGGGGGGGGTTGTTTGTTTTGGCTGGGAATGACACGATTCCAAGGAAAGTAGGCATTTTGTTTCATTATATTATTGATATTTACTCTCCTCTTTGGGCATGTCATTCCCTAAGTCACCCTATATCCACCATTTGGAAGAGCAAACTCAAGATGCTGCATGATATTATTTTCAGTTTAACTTAACTATAACCAGCCATATCCTTGCTACAAGAAATGTCTTTGGGATTACTGACCCTGAAAATTAGCCAAGGGCTGTCAACTTCTCTTAGTTATTAATCCCCCTGAAAATACTCCATGTCTTAATCATTAATGTCTATTTACTAGGTGATAATTTAATCTCACTACTCTTATGTTTGTTTACTAAAAATTGAGAGAGTTTAGAAAAAGAAGAGATAAAATGAAGAGAAGATATGCAAAAGAAAGGGAAGAGATGTGGGATGTGAGGGAAAGGGAAAATAAAAGCAAAGTGGAAAAATGTGAATTTAATAATCTTTTTCCTTTTTTCCCCTAACATATCTAAAAATGAAAGCACAGAGGAAATAGGGAAAGAAAGCAGGTGGGTAATTTTGAAGCCTGAGAAATTAATGTTAGAGCCTCAAAGTGAATAACTCTGAACAGCCAAACAAAATCACTGCCAGGAAGTGTGAAAAGGTTGCAGTGAAAGAAGTGTGGGAGGACATCACAGACAAACCCTCTGTCTTGAATTTTGCCTATTCCCCTATGACATTAATTGCCAGAAATGTCAATACCCAAAAGAATTAATTATTACTGGTAGTGACAGGTAAATACCATGCAAAAGAAACTATTGTGGAGAAATCTATAAATGTATAAATAAGAAATTTGAAAATAGATCCCTTTTGTAGAAGCCCATTTTAGAAAAATAAGTAATTAACTGAACACAAACCATAACATGAGATAAAATACAAATGTGACAGTTGGGAAGGACCTTAGATATAAAGTAGTCTAATCCCCAAATTTAACTGAAAAGGAAACTGATACTCGAAGAGACACAGATGCCGATACCAGTAGCAGACATGGGATTACACCTGAGATCTCTTTTTTTTTCAGTTCAACACTCTCTACTAGGAGTCTGATCTTTTCAAATTGAGCGTGCTTTAAAGTTTTAACATGTATAGATATAATTTCAGCATATATGTGTATATGTTTATATACATACATGTACAGATACATACATACATATGGAGAATTACATACATATATATGTTGTTGCTGTTTTTTTACCTTGCAGAAAGGGACAAGGTGATTGAGGTAGAGCCAAGATGGCAGAAAAAAGGCAGAAACTTGCCTGAGCTCTCCCCAAATTCCCTCAAAGCAACTTTAAAAAATGACTCAAAATGAATTCTGGAGTGGTAGCAGGACCCAAAAAGGAATGAAGTGAAACAAGGCAATTTAGAAGGACGACAGAAAAATATTTATCCCACTGAGGTAGAAGGTGATCATACCCCAGTGTAAGTAGTGTCTGGGTAAGTCAGTAGCTGGTCCTGAACTCCAGCACAGGTCAGCAGCCAAGGCCCTGTAGCCCCAACATAGCTACAAACAGCAGGCAAGCATCCAGACTCAAAAACTCCAGCACAATAGTGCAATGGCCATACCCCTGACCCTCAGTGCAAGAAGAGTAGGACAGTATCTTCCATATTCCAGGAGAAGAGTTTAACTTTGAAAGTCATTAAATAAGCCAGAAAATGAGCAAAAAAAACAAAAACAAAGAATTCTGACTATAGAAAGATACTATGGAGACAGGGAAGATCAAGACACAAATTCAGAAGGGAGAAACAATCTCAAAATGCCTACATGCAAAGCCTCAAAGAGAAATATGAATTGGTATCAGGTCAATAAAAACTACTAGAAGAGCTCAAAGGAGATTTTTAAAATAAAATAAGAGACATAGAAGAAAACTTAGAAAAATATTGAGAATTATGTAAGACATTCTTGAAAAAACGAGTAAATTGCTTGGTAAAAGAAGCACACACACAACAAAGAAAAAATATGTAGAAAAATTTAGTGATTAAATAGATTTGCCCACATGGAAAAGGAGGTACAAAACCTAATTGAAGAAAATAATTCCTTTACCTCAATGAGACAGAGGTAATCACACCCCACTGTATGCAGTGCAAATTATATAATAATTTAGGGAATATTTTCAAAGAAGTAAGCACATAGGTGTAATTTGATACTGAATTTATTGCCATTAACTTCCAATAATCACTGATTAAAGTATTCCTACTTTTCCTCCAAAGTTTAAATAGAATGCTTCTTTTAACTCCTTCTGAATCATAGCATTTAGAATTTGAAGGTCTTCCTTAACAATGTAGACTAATTCAATTTCAAAAATGAATCCCCATCACAAATAAACAGTAAGTGGTTCCCTGATTTCTGCTTGAGTACATGTTACTACCGGAGGGATCCAGTTAGAATTTTGTATATGTGTAATAGTTATTAAATTTTTCATGACATAAAGTAAATTTCTCTCTTTAAAAATTTTATTTGTCAATGCTTATGGTTTTGTCCTTGGGAGTCAAAAAGAAAAAGTTTAATCCTACTTCCATATGACATTGCTTTAAACTACTTGAATGTAACTACTATGTCCCTTGAGATGTCTTTTGTTTGAGTCAAAACCTTTAAAGTAATTTGTTTTATTTCATCTTTTCATCAATCTATAAAATCATTAAATTTTAAAGATGTGCAGGAAAAAGAGCTTTCAAAGAAGACCCTTATAAAAAATGATTGAATCAAGGTCCATTAAGGTCAAGTGACATATTGAAGCTTGTTAATGGCAGAAGGAGGAAAAGGATAGAGGTCTCCCAACTCCTAGTACAATCTCCTCTCCATTATAACCTATCACTTACCTATTTGACAAGTATTCACTTTTGAAATGATGGTTCATTCTCCAACCATGACTAATTACTCCATCTTTTCTTACCATCTAGGTGAAACAGAAAATGAAAAATTACAGTCACAGAGTGTATCTCTCCTTTTTCTTCTCCTTTACCTGTTTTCAACCTCTTTTTTGAGATTATAATCAAATTTTGATTTCCATTACTTTTGGAAGGACATGCCAATTCAGCCCCCCAAGTGTTTGTTCATCCTTATGTCTTCCAAAACAAAAAGACCATTCCTGTAGCTCACTCCTATACATGTGTCTTCCTTATTACAATAAAATCTCATTGTGAGTAGGAACATTGTTATATATTATCATTTGTCTCCTTGACACTTGTACAGTGTTTGGCAATACTTAATGAAAATTTTTCATTCATTAATTCCAAACTTTAAAAAAGATGGGAAATCAATCATCTCCCAAGTGTAAACATTTTATTGACAATATAGGCAATATTGACAATATAGTGAAAATGTCAATCTTATCAAAGGCAGAGCACTTACAAATAATTACATTTAAATAAAACTTAAGTCTTTGAAGCAGAAGTTTAGAACCATTTTATTACAACACACTAAATCTTATTTTAACAGGTTCTTAACTTCCTCCAGGAGATATGATAAACACCCTTTGAAGGAGGATTCTGTTTTTAATCTTCCAGTGTATTGTTTAGAATGTAAAATAAAAAATATATATTTCCAAAGGTACTGGAAGATTTAGGTTTAACATTTGACACCTTGTTAAGATACAATATGACATTTAATTAAATTTAAAGTTTACTACAAAGCACCTGATTCCACTCCAGAATGAATTATCTTATGAGTCAAATATGTTTTATGCATTGTGATGCACAGTAGAACTTGAATTTTATCTTTTCCACACAAATAAAGTGTGAGATATGTGTGTATGCATATCTATGTCTCTGTAAGTAGTACATATGTATATATTTGTGTGTATATATGTATTGAAAATATGTATATATGTGTCTTTGTAGATACACACATATACATATGTATATACATGTATTTATACATTATATATATATATATATATATATATATATATACTTGTACCTATGTGTCTATAAAATGTAGTTATTTTTTATTTATATGCAGTGAGATGGCACAATGGGTAGTGTGCCAAACCTAAAGTTAAGTAGACTTGAGTTCAAATTGGACCTCAAATTCACTACCTATGTTTGCCCTGGTTTATCTGTAAATGGGAATATTAATAGAACCTACCTCCCAGGGTTTCAGTGAGGATCAAATGAGATAGTAATTGTAAAGCCCTTTGCATAGTGCCCGGCATATAGTAAGTGTAATGCAGCTGTTAGCTATTATTTATTAATTATTATGCATATACGCATATACATATTTAGTGTCTATATGTATGTGGATATGACAATCATATATATAAATCTTCTTAAATTTCTTAATTCATTTTTAAGATTCAATATTACATAAGGTACTTCCATATAATATAAATGATTTGGTTGACGATATCATAATGATGAAGTAAATAGAACCCTGGATTTGAAATCAGGAAGATTTAGGTTCAAATCCCAGACCAACCATTTCCAAACTAGATGACCCTGTTCTTTAGATACTCTGGCCTTCAGCTTCCTTATCTATGTAGCAGTTGTACTAGATGACCTTTAAGATGTCTTCTAGCTCTAAATTTATGAACTTTTTATCATCTTATAGATGTTATTCTCATTGAGATACCCTCATATAGGAAGTTAAGAAACCATTAAACAGCTTCTTCCCATTTAGCTCTATTTGATTTCTGGTCTCTTTAAGGTAGAAGCTTTTCAACACAGGGGGTAAGTGCTATAGTCTTAGAGAAGTAGTTAATAATCTATAGAAATTTTAAATATCCCTCAGTGAACTGTCACAGCTTTACATTTGGAATAAGTAATTGTATTTTCTGTTAATTTAAGTGGGAGAGTTGGTATAGAAAACTATTAGCTAGTATAATATGACAACATATTCCTCACAAATTAAATCATGAGAAAAAATAGATTAACTAAAATTTATATTATAAAAGAAATTTTATTTAACTGAATCCTTATGTGAAAGAATATTTCTCATAACTAAACTCTTAATGTTAATGACCTTAGTTTTATTTTAAATAATTGCATCCAGGTTGGACTTCATTCCTTATCATTAATGTAACGTAAGTTGCTTACAAATGGTAACAGAACAATTGAATTATAAATTTATAATATCATTTTGGCTAATGGGAACTTCAGACAAATGACATGGGAAATGTATATTATGTTTCTATTTAGACATTCTTGTTTTCAGAGAAAAAAAATTCTTATTGAAGAGGAAAGTATTTCACAACTTTGTCTTTTTTATGAGACATGAGAAATGAGACAATGTTTAATATAACCAAAAGCAGGTCTATAATTTTTTCCTTCAATTATTTCTTAAAATGAAACTTTAAAATCAATAGCATTCTATACCAACATTACCATTATTGAAAATTTTCTACCTGTCATTAAACATTTGTTCAACTGTTATCAAGTGATAAAAATCACTTAAGAACATGCTAACATTTCTAAATGAATTACTTTATGTGGGATTGGAAGAATAATCCATACTTCTCCATTAAATCAATTAATTGGAAGTATGAACTGAATACAAAAAAGGCACCTAACCTTCTCCACTGAATCCCCAGACCACTTAAATTACCTACATTAACCAACTGAAAACATCCATACATCATCAAACAACCAATAAATTAAGGTCATTCAATTAGATTAAAAAGTACAAGAAAGACCAGCTAAGGTGATGGAACTGGTGGAAACAATACAACCCAGTTCCCTCTACCATTACATGACTCGGTATAAGGGTCACAGCTGTTTTACTGCAGAGTGTACCACTGACTCAACTACCTGAGTCTGAACAAAAACTCAATATTGTCAATTTATTCCTGATCCTCGGTACATGAAAATGAGACTCAGTCCCCTTATAAAAACATAAAGAGGCTTTATGGTATCTCTGAAATGCAAAAATTGATCTAAGATTGAACTCTCAAGTCTGGAAATCCAGTTAAGTCACTTTACTCAAGAAAAGGGATAGAGAATGCAAAGGGATTTTAGAACCAGATCCCAGAAATAAAATAGGGCTCTGCCCCAGCTCTGACCTCAACAGCATAACAACAGGTAAGACATTCCAGGACCATACAAGGCCATAACAGTCCCTCCAGAAAGTGCCTACCCTTAACACAGATTTGAATTAAGACTGAAATAATGAATGAATGAACAAAAATGATAAAAAGGTTATATCATGATATGGATATTCAAGATGCAAGTCTAGAATATAAAAATAATTCTGTAATGACTATAAGAAAAACTTCAAAGATAATCACAGTTTGACCTCATGATTAATTAGAATTCCTATACAAAATGATGGAGAATTTATCTAAAGTTCTTAAAAATTACATAAACAAAACAAGATGATTGAAGGAAAGGCATAGAAAAGAAATTAGGACTGTTGAGAGATTTATAAAGAGTCAACAGCTTAGCACAAGAGAAACAACAAAATCATATAACTATATTAACAGATGAAGAAGAAATTTTTCACAACATGCAACACTTACTTCTATTTAAAAAACAACTAAAATATATAAATAGATGGACATTTTAAAATGTCATATATAGAATACATTTAACACCAAAATTCAGTCTTACATATCATAGATATACAGCAATGTCCTTTCTAATAGTTGAGTGAAAATAATTTATTGGAGAAAATGTCTTTGCAGCTAGTTTCTCAGATAAAAATTATGTTTCCAAAGTTCATAAGGAACTGGTTAAATTTATATGAATAAGAGCCGTTCCCTAAAAGACAGTCAAATAATATGAATAAGTAGTTTCCAAGGGAAGAAATACAAGTTGTCAACAATCATGGGGAAATTGTTCCAAATCATTACCAAATAGACAAATATCAATTAAAACAATTCTGAGCTTCCATACTGTAGCCATCAGATTGTCAGAGTACACAAATGGGCAAATTTTGAATGTGCTGTGGGAAAACATCCATATTGATGCATTCTTGGTGAAGCTTTGAATTGGGACTGCCATTCTGGAAAGAAATTATCCTCAATGTTTACTGTGCCTGATCTTTTATCAAATGATACTACTCTCAGCCTATACACCAAAGAAATCAGAGAAATAGGAAAATGCCTTATATGTCCAAAATATGTAAGGACTGTTTTTTATACTGGCAAAAAATGGAAACGACAAGGGTGCTTAGCAATCTGGAATGACTGAAGAATTTAGAGTATATGAGCTTAATGGAATATTAGAGTGTTGTAACACATAGAGAAGATAGGTGTTAAGAGAAACCTGGGAACACTTGTATGAACTGATGAGGAGTGAAGAGAGCAGAATCAGAACAAATTATACCATAATAACCATACCATCAAAATGAATAACACTGAAAGACATGTGAATTTTGAACAATACAGTGATCTATCCTGACTCCCACTAGTCTTACTATATCGAATTATAATACCCCTTTTCCAAATAAAAGCTAATTAAATCTGGGTATGGAAGTCATATAAAATGGTAACTAGTGGGAGGAAATGCACCAATGAGGATCTGTGAACTACTGAACTACAAAATCTACCCTTGAACTTTCAGGGATAATTCCATGAACCTGAGGGGAGATATAATAGCTATCTTCTGGAGACTAAACCTGTCTATATAATTGGGGTTTGGTAGAGAAAGTGTTGCACTGAAATTCCTAGGTCTTCTTTAATGCTTGTAATCTCCTTACTAAGAGTAAGATTTTACATATGTTTCTAATATTTTCTCAAAGAGCTTTCATTTTTGTGCCAAAATCCTCATTCTTTCTCATTACCTTTCTATTATATTCATTTACAATTTTTACAATGATACTTTATTTTTACATCCATTTCTGAATATGCTTAGATTAAAATATTAGAGAAGTTTGCAATAGCTCAAGTAATTGGTCAGGTACTGTAGTAAATTTTCTGTTAACATTTGCCAGTCATTTTTCAATGGATTAGAACTTGAAGAGCATTTAATAACAAAAAGAAGATACTTATTCGAGGTATTGTATGAAATAGATCAATGCATTCACATGTAACCATGTGCTGAGTATTTTAATTTATATCCTACTAAGGATTAAAAATACTTTATCTTAAGATATCTTCCAAACCCTTTACCCTAGAATGTGACTAGCATTTTCTCTTAGTAAATGCTTATTCTGTATTCATTGACATATGAAAATGTTATTTCATTTAAATATTCCCAGTTTCTGAAGTCAGTATATTAAGCAAATACTATCTGCAAAAATAAAATTTTATTCCATAAATCAAATTTCAAATCCTTGCATATTTTCTTGAGTAATTGAAATTCCTTTGCATGAAAAGCCTGTTTGCTCTAGTCAGATGGGCTTTCAAGACCTTTTTAAAGCTCAAGTAATTTGTGATTCTGTTATATCAGTTATGCATTTTTCTTGATGAAATCTTAGTCCTTTCAGTTCTGTAATGAGGATGGAAGAAATTACAATCTAAACTATAGTCTGACTCATTTTCCAGGAGCATTTCATTATTTTAATTTGAACATCATACTTTCCCACCCCCACCCCTACCCCCATAAAACACTGGGCAAAGCACTATCATGAAAAATGTTATCTAAAAGGAAGCTGAGATACAAAATCCTGAAACAGTTATAGATCTAGATATACTAAAAAAAATGAAAGAGCATATTAGGAAAAAGTTCTTCTCCCTTTGTCACTTATCCTCCTTCATTTGAATATAAGTCTGAAAAATACCATTGAAGCAGACCTTCCATAATTTTAGTGTCTCAGCTGCCTGCGGCCTCTGTGACCTCAGCCTCTTTACTGTCTCTCTCAAAGATATGATGGCTTTTTTTTTTTACAGTACATTGATCGTCAAACCTCATTAGAATAGATAGGTATGATGTCTCAAGGTGATCTTGAATATGTTTCAATACTTGCTCCTGGACATTGCTACATTGACATAGCGTTCTTAAACACATTGTTTTCCTCACAAAACAGGAAACAGAAGCAAAAAAAGTAACAGTGCTTGATAAATATGTCAAAACTGATTATTGAGCTAAGGAGTTTCTGTTTTATAAGAACTTCTGATAGAACTACAAAACTGTTAGAAATTGGAGTAAAATTAACATTTTTGGCATAAAACACAGTAAGTCTCATATTAACACATGACTTTAATATGAAGAGACACACCATTAAACACAATTGGAAGAGAATAGAATCAGTTACTTTTCATACTAATGGCTAGGGAGATTTTTTTTTTAACCAAACATGGAATAGAGAAGATACTAAAAGATAAAACAAACAATATGCAATTTAAACAGCAATAATAAAAATAATGAGGAAGACAACAACAAAATAACAAAGAAGGGCCATTAAAAAAATCTTTGTAAAAGCAAATGAAGAGATAAATAAGAAAACAGACTTTAATAGAAGTGAGGGTGGAGCAATAGGTCTTAAAGACCATGAATGGAAACTCATAACACCCCATCTACACATTAATCTCTTTTTTTTGGTTAAGCTATATCATGATAGGGGGCTGGGTAGTGTGATGGATAGAATGCCCACCTGTAATCAGGAAGACCTGAGTGCAAATATCACCTGAGACTCTTACTGGCTGTGGATCACTTAAACTATTTGCCTCAGTTTCTTCATCTGTAAAAATGACAATATTAGCACCTATCTCTCAGAGTTGTTAATGTCAAATGGAATAATATTGTAAGCTCCTTAGCACAGTATCTGACAGTTGATAAGTACCACATAAAAGTTAGTAATGATGACGTGATTACATATGAAAGGAAGAGCTGGGAGCAGATACAGGGGATGGTTCATGTACCTGCATCATGTAAATGATAATGAAAGGAAAATAGCTACTACAGCCTCTGAGGAAGAAGCTGGGTTATGGAAGAATGAGTGATATGGCCACGAGAAATATTGAAACAATAGAAAAAAAGGAGGAATATCAATTCATTTATAAAAGAGGTTTTCTTTGAAAAATATACTGAAATGTGTAATTTTTAGATTTCATGTCCAGAGGTTTTGCTTCGCAGATCGACTCTTTTCTGTGGTTTCTTATTAGTACTGACTACCCTTATGTTATGAGGAATTTGTGAAAATTGATTACCGCCCTAAGGAGTTTCTGTTCTATAAGGACTTTTGGTAGAATTGAAAAGCAGTCTGTTAGAAATTGGGCTTAAAGAAACATTTTGCCATAAATCACAGTAAGTCTCATATTAACACATGACTTAAATATAAAGAGATACACCATTAAACACAATTTTTATAGATTCTTTAAATTAACATTTTGTTCTCTATTTTTAGAATTACTGGTCAGTTTTCTGGCTTTATGTCTTATATTGTGGTATGTAGATTTTAAAAATAATTTGCATATTATTCTGGGAGACCTATAATATCTTACTTATATCTAGGCATTCTGAATTAAAATCAATGTATTTTGTTGGTATAGAGACCTTGTATTTTTTTTTAACACTTTTATATGTTGCTTTTCTTCCTGCTTGTCCTTCATTTTCAACATATTTGTATCCCCAATTAGTTGTTTCCTCTTTCATTTCTTTGGAAAGACTTCAATCAGGAAGAAAATTATCCTGTAATACCACCTGGTTACTTTTCAATGGGCATAACCCACAGGGATCTGGTGTTCACACAGAAGACCAAGAGAGCTTCTTGTCTTTATGGACAACATCTTGGATAAACAGAAGGCATATTAGAACTCCTAGAGAAAATCAGCATTCAGGAGGATAGGAAAGTATGGACCCAATAAACAGACTTCACGAGAAATAGGAAATATAATAATTAAAAGGAAGGATGACATTCAGAGAAAGAACTAGGCAATATATGAGGGAAAAGGGAAACTTCTACCACAAACAATATTTCTATTCCCTGTAACTTCTGGAGGAACTGATATTCCTAAAAGGGAAGCAAAATACTGACAATAAAAAGGGTGAAAGGCGAGATTAAGTTGTATAAGGGAATAACATAAAAGTAGTTTAGAAGACAGAAGTCAAGAAAAAAATACTTTGAAATTTCTAGTTGTGAGAGTAAAGCACAGCACAGATAAAAGAAGGAATAAATAAGTATTAAAAATTTTGGATGAAAAAATACACATTTAAGGAAATCATTTCTAGAAAATAAATGAACAAAAAAACATTAAAACCTGGAAAAAGAGCTTGAAGGGTAGGGAAGATAAATTTCAATTACTTTTTTTTAAATATAAATTTACTTATTTAACTTCTTACATCCATCTTCACAAAATTTTGGGTTGCAAAATTTTCCTAATCATTTGTACCCTCCCACCACCCCAGTACACTGAGCATTCTAATTTCCCCTATCACCAATCTGCCCCCTCTTCTATCATCCCTCCCATCTCTTATCCCCATCTTCCCTTTTGTCCTGTAGGGCCATATAACTTTCAATTCCCCATTACCTGTATTTCTTATTTCCTAGTAGCAAGAACAACACTCAACAGTTGCTCCTAAAACTTTGAGTTCCAACTTCTCCCCATATCTCCCTCCCCACCCATTCCCTTTGGGAAGGCAGGCAATTCAACATAGGCCATATCTGTGTAGTTTTGCAAATGACTTCCGTAATAGTCATGTTGTGGAAGACTAACTATATTTCCCTCCATCCTATCCTGCCCCCCATTGTT
>JAQQSK010011221.1:0-12360 GCA_028658325.1 Potorous gilbertii | reverse complement strand
ATCTAATTCTGCCCAGGAACAGAAAGTTCTTTTAAATAACAAAAAACCTTGCTTCCTTAGCCCATACTCTGTATATGTGATTAGCCCCCCATACTGGAGCAAACTAAGTTCCTAGCTCTGTTATCACATCCTTGAACAAACTTCCTGCCTCCTCCTTTCCCTGTGATTATTTCAGTGGGAACATACTTGGCTCTTGGCTGAATGCCTAAAAATTGTATATAAAACAAATCCCTGTCTTCCTACAAACTACTAGTAATCCCTTCTTCTAGGGTTAGCCTGCTGCTTTTGTGTCAGTAAAGCTCTCTTGACTAGGAGAATATCTACCTCTTGAATTCTTTCCAGATGACCCAACTCCTGAATCTCATCATACTCTTCAAGAGAAGGCAGCAAGGTGAAGTGGAAAGAACATTGGGCTGAGTGGAAGTTAGGAGACCTGAGTTCTACCTCTTGCTCAGGAACAGTGATCAAATCAACACTATCAACCCTAGAAAGGATATGTCAATCAACTGCCTTATAATGCCCTTTCCAGACCAAAACAATCTTCACAGCCACTACTCCCCAATACAATCTGTATCCTTATATTACAATATAAGTATCTTAAAGTCAGGAACTGTCTTATATTTTATATTTTTATCTCCAGAACTCAGTACAGCGCCTAAAACATAATGAGTGCTTAATATGTGTTTTTTCATTCATTCATTTGTGATCTTTAAACTCCCCAGATGTGCAATCTGAGGCCCAGAACAATTAAGCCAAGGGTCTTTCTCAAGATCACTAAGGTAGTAAGTAACAGGCCTTCTGTCTCCGGGAGTGGAAAAACAACTTGCCTAATGGTTGATTCAGGGGCAATGATAAGGACCTTAACCATGATAACCACCTACAAATAGCTTCAAGGAGAAGAATTATGGGGGGAAACGCATTTAACTAGCGACTAAGAGTGACAGAGTGATTATCCCACTTAAATAAAATGTTTATCTAAAGGCCAAGAGAACAGGTCTTATCTTCAGATAGACTGGTTAGCTTCAAGGCTAACCAAGGCCATAAAATGCCATTGCTGTCCTGACTATGCAGTTCTACAGCATTTTAAGAGCCTAGAAACAATTGAATTTAATGCTTAGTTAGCAAGAAAAATTAGTTAAAATAGGAAGTTAGCAGTTCAAGAGCTCTCATTGAAGCAAATCAAATGAAGTCCTTCTCCCCAGTTTCCTTGCTATGTTTCATTTCCCCAGGTGAAATGGCTTTGCTATTTCCCAGTGTCCTTATCTTAATCCATCACTCAATCCCAAAACACTGCAAAGAGGTGAAGGTGATAGTTCAACACAATACATCCCCATAATAGGAAAAAATATCTCAAAGGAACTTAGAGCTGGTACATGATTTAGAGGTCATCTTGTTCAATTTCCCCATTTTACAAGAAAGAAAACAGAGGTACAGAGAAGGGAAATGACTTGCTCAAGTTCCAATTAGAACCCAAGTCTCCTGATTCCTTCATTACTTCTCTTTTCATTCTATCAGACTGCCTTCTTATATTGGAAAAATAATTTTAGAGCCCAAACTAGCATTTTTGTTATGTAGTACAAGCTTCATAAAATACATTTGGTTGTAAGCCGTATGAATGCCTTAAATTGAATTTTTAAGGCAAATTCAGTTGGGAACAGAGGAGAATGATGGGAAATAGCAAAGCCATTCCACCTGGGGAAGTGAAACACAGCAAGGTCATTCCACTGGGGAGATGGACTTCACTCAATTTGCTTCAGTGAGGTATCTTAGACTGATAACTTCTTATCTTTACTAATTTTTCTTACTAACTCTTAAATTCAATTGTACTTTATGCTGATAAAAAAAAAATCTGTGCCCAATTTCAGTACTTTAGAGAAAATTCATGATTGCCCCATCTTCGTAATGGCTCTACTTTCAATTCATTCAGACATCTCCAAGGGCATTTGCGCCAGACTGGCCTACACTGTGACTTGGAAAGAGAATTAATATTTAGAAAGGAGAGCTCCCACAGTCACAGTCACTGAATAAGATAATGTAACTAAAACAATGTTTTTTTGGTAACTGAATTTCATCATCCTTTCTCTTGGCCCCTAGCCTTCCTTTCTTCCTGTAAACAGATAGGAAGCATGGATTCATCTGATGGCCCAATCTGTGATACTGGAGAATGTACCTTACAGTGGTTAGCTACTGGTTGAGATGGATGAATGAATGTAATTATCTAGCTTCAGGCTTATTCATAGCTCCTCTGGGCCATATGCAAAACTAAGGTCTTCACTTGCTTGGTAGGTACTAAATTATAGCCAAGGAGTTGAAGCCCCATATAATTAAAAGAGAGCAACAGGGCCTCTTGAGAGTCTGTTAAACTTGCTGAGCAAACAGCCAGGCACAGCACACCAAGGCTTGTCCTAATTAACAGGACGCTGTTTTCAATCCATCATCCTGCTCTTGGGCTGGGAAACTGAAGTACCAGAATACCACGGAACAGTTCTCCATCAGGACAACATGAACCAACAGCTCCAGGAGGGTAGAAATCGCTTCCACTGCTGAACTTCCCCTAACCCCTCCTCAGTCACGCTCTTCTCCACCGACTATTCTTCTCTTCTCTTCTCTTCTGGAAGTTTTGGGTGGTTCATGAGGGAGTCTGAGTCTTCTCTATAACTGGTCCTAGTTTCAACAAATCTTCCTTTTCTGAACTCACTCAATTACAGCAAGGCTAGGGGTACATGGGATAGGCAGCAACTGCCTAGAAAAGAACACATAGAGGCATGATTTCATTGATATGGGGAGCTTCCAGGTGAAGAAAATTTCCTCTACCAAAGCAAGTTGGCACATTCTCTGCCATTTATCATCTGACAGAATTGCCTAGGGCACTATGAAGTTAAACGATATACTCAGGGTCTTGCAGCCAGTATGTGTCAGAAGCACATACCCAGGTCTTCCTGGCTCAGAGGTCAACTCTCTAGTCGTTACATTTTGCAATAGATGGCATGTTTTAGACTTTTAAAAATGCATTTATTTTTAATTCCAGAAAATCCCCCTATCTATGGAACATAGATTTTATTTTGCCGTAAGTGAAGCTATATATATTAGAGTAAATATTTCAACCTTTCTGTGGTATAGTTGAAAAGGGCACTAGATTTCTAGCCATAGAGCCTGAGTTAAAATCTGTTACTCAGTCATGTCGGACTCTTCATGACCCCTTTTTGGGTGTTTTTGGTAAAGATACTGGAGTAGTTTGCTATTTCCTTCTCCAGTTCATTTTACAGATGAGGAAACTGAGGCAAATAGGGTTTAAGTGATTTTCCCAGGGTCACACAGTTAGTGAGTGTCTGCAGCCACCTTTGAACTCAGGAAAATGAGTCTTCCTTACTCCAGGCCTGGCATTCTGTTCACTGTACCACCCTCAAATCTTGACTTGGCTACTAATCCTCAGTGTGACTTTAGTAAGCTAGTTTATCCCTCAGGACTTCAGTTTGTTCCCTTATAAAATGAATGGATTGAATTAAATCTCTCCGTTCCTGTCCTACTCTGGGACTACTATTAGTCAGGGACACAAAAAATGGATTTTCAAATCTTGCCTTGACCCAGGGCACACATAAATCTTTTCTGGAATCTGCTGTCTGCATTAGAAATCTTAATTGATGAATTAAGAGGAAGCATCAAATAAAATAAAGCCAGAAGCAAAAATACAGAATTTTTAAAGAAGCCTAATTTTATCTGACCCAGCCTGGGAATTTCTCTCCCCTCTACAATGTGGGAGGGCTGGATCAATCTCCCTGGTTGTGGCTCAGACTGATTCTTCTCTGGGATAAAGCTCAGCTACTCTTATTCTAACCATGGTTTGGTCCTAACCTAATAATAACACAGACAATTTGCACCTACAATAATAGAAAGACTGTTTCATTATGTCATTCCTGGGAGGAAAACAGTAATTGCTCGTTTTTCTTTCATAGTAGGTACTTCTAGGGACAGGCTGGTATTGCTTTTAGTTCCAGAAGACAGGGTTTACACAGAAGAGGTATTCAAGGGAATGAGTGATGGTGACACAGGGTACTACCGTCCCTCACCTCATCTCATCTTAGGGAGATAATAGCAGGAAGAGGTCCAGGAGGCAATGATTAGCAGTGTCAACCATTAATATAGGCAGGATACACAGCTGACTTCGGTAGCTATCATGGTAAGGCCTTCTTACCCACAGGCCAATGACTAAGACCTGAAATTCTACCATTAAAAATCCTTTCCTTTGAGTTAAAGTTACTATCCCCTGTTAAAATGCTCCAACCTTAGGGAGGGATAATCCATTAAACCCTTATTAGTCAATTATACTTTTGTATGAATTGTTTTATTTGATGATGTCTAGCTAACAGGGGAAGGTAAAGAGAATATGGGAAAATCTAGGGCTAATGGGAGAAGAAAAGGGAAAACATTTATTTAGCACCTACTATATGTGTTAAGGGCTTTTACAAATATTTCATTTGATCCTCAGGATACTTCAAAGGAGTTGCTGCTATTATCTTCACTTTACAGTTAAGAAAACTGGGGCAAAAGGAGTTTAAATGACTTGCCCAGGGCCACACTGCTCGTAAGTTTCTGAGACTTGACCTGAAATCAGGTCCTCCTGATTTTAGGCCCAGAGTTCTAACCACTGTGCCACTCGTTGCCTCTGTAGTAATGGAGAGACATCACAGGGGTCACAAGGTATGATGGAAAGCTCATAGGACTTGGAATCTAAAGACCTAGACTAGAGGGGAAATAGATAAACAGATACACAGATAGACAGACAGACAGAGAGATAGATAAACAGAGTAAATAAATATAGAGATAGATACAGAAATACAGATAGAATATAGATAAGTAAATAGATACAAAGACAGAGATAGAAATATAGATAGATGATAGAAAAATATACAGCTATACAAAGAAACAGACTACCAAAAGAGGTATGCATTTTCTGAGTCAAAACTAGTGACTGCTTAGTTTCTACTATTAGACTGAATATGGTTCCTTTTTCCTAGTTCCAAGATGCAGTGGAAAGCAGATAGCTAGAACAGGCAAGTCACTTGCATCTCTAGTAAAAAATGAAATAAAATGCTGGATGGCAAGCTTTAATTCTTCTTCCAACTCTGCCTACCTCCCCCTTTCACCTCCCTCTCTGGGAAAACCACATGACTAAACGGTATGGCCCTTCATCCACAACAGGTGTCTAAGCAGGGCCGTGTGCAAGGCGTCTTGCTCCAGGGTGGGGAGGGGTGGGTCCCCACACTCACACCTACACTGCTATAAATAAGGCAAGCTCTAAGACTCCGGACTTAGCATCCCTTCTCCTCATCCCTGTTTGAGCTCACTCCAATTGCCTGAAGCCATGGACCCTGGAGAGTGTACCTGTATGTCTGGTAAGTGAGGCTGGGCTCTGGTGGACCCAGTAAGGCATGAGGGGAATCTCCTTTTCTTTATTCCGCTTAGGATATTGCTAATTTTCCTGACTCTTATCTCACCCTAGAAGTATAAGGACTTCAGCCTTAAGCTTTTCCTCTCTGTATGGTTCTCATGGATAGATTTTATAGCCACAGTATAGACCTCAGATGGCAGTGATGCTTTCTCAGGAATCCAGAGATGCTGTGTTTTTGTTACCTCACCGACTCAGTGTTTGTAAGTTTCCTGAGGGACCCTATAAGCCCCAGGTATATATGTAACCAGCCACTGTAAACATTTCTAGATTCTAGAACTCCAAGATAAGATTTTGCTTGCTCTCACAGGATCACATAGTGGTGTAAGCAGGTAGGATCTGAGGAGATGGTGTTCAAAGCCATTTGCAATATTATGAAGGCAAGGATCTCAAGACAAATCAAAAGTCTTTAAATTTCTTGTTAGAATAATAAGAACAAGTTTATACCAGGGTGAGATTGATAGCTAGACTCCTTGCCCATGAACCTCAAACCATGACTGTTACCTTTAGCCCTTGACTTAGATGAGATGCAAAGATTTTTATTTGCTAAAATTCAAGATTTACATAAGACATAACAAGAAAATACAAATTTGTGGCTTTTATGGCATTAATACTACATACATATATGTATATATGGTATCTCATACACTATATATGGTAATTATCTTCAAAGGGTTTATTGAATTCCTCTTTCTACCCATCCCTTTATATCAGAGGTTTTAGATAATGTGCTAGGATCTTCCTTCTCCTTAAATTTTCTTAGACATGTATTGCTCACTTCTTTGCACCCATCACTCCCCCAGCTTGGGTTACATTTATCTGTGCTCATATTGAAGGTCTCTTCCCCTTTCTCCTTGCCTACTTCCTCCCCACTCCCATGGAAATTAAGCTGTTTGAGGGTAAAAATTGTCATTTTCATTTTTGGGTTTCTGGTATTTGCTTAGCACAATGTCTTGCCTTGCACATAGATGTTTAATCACTATGAATAAAGGAGGTAAGCAGAGTATCATTAACTCCCCAAGCCAATTCTGAGAGTAGATTCCATTGTAGACTTCATCTAATCTGATTGTTTGCTCCTGAAGTGGCCTGAAATTAGATGATAACAGGAAACTTTTGAGGTTGTTTTTTTTTTCTTCAGCAGCATATGGAACTCAGGAGAGATAACATTCTGCATACAAATGTGTTGTGTGGGGCACTCAATTCTCAATTGGGCATTGCTGTTCTTCAGAAAACACCCCAGGTCTTGCAGTACATATAACCATAATGGAGACCCAAATTGTCTCAGAGAATGGTAGCTGATCTCATGGCTGATGCTTTTGGTGGTCTCTTACAGGAGGAATCTGTATCTGTGGTGACAACTGCAAATGTACATCCTGCAGCTGTAAGACATGTCGGAAAAGTGAGTATAGCAGCACATATGGTCTCTTTCACCAATTAATTCCAAGTGCATAGTACAAGGGCCTAGTGCAGACTTAGTTATATCCTGGGGTAGTTCATTTGCAGTGTAGCCTAGCAGAGAAGATTTACATTCTAATTCTATTTCTTCTACTCCTTGCTATGTGATGCCAGCAAGTCATCTGTCTGTTTTTTGATCAATTAATAACCTGTGAAGTTCTTTTCAACTCTGATATTATCTCTTGGAAGACACAATTTCTCCTCCTTTGACTTCCTCTGTATAAAGCTGCTACTAATTTCTCTTTTCACCCAAATATGATGCTAGAAAATGATGGCTTGATAGAGGGGTAAAAAAGATGGAAATGATTCCTTCCTTTCTCCTTCCCCTTTGTCCTCCTTGTTACATTCCCTAAATCCTTGGAACTTTTTTGCCTAACCTCCCTCCAAAGGAGGAATGAAGTAGAGATCCCTGGAATATTTTTCTTTCTTTCCTTCTTTTTCTTTCTTTCTTTCCTTCTTTTTTTCTTCTTTATTTCTTTCCTTCCTTCTTTCTTTTTTCCTTCTTACTTTTCTTTCTTTCTTTCTCTTTTCTTCCTTCCTTTCATTTTAAAAATTATTTATTTAGCATTTTATTTTCCCTATTATATGGAAAGCCAATTTTTAACATTCATTTTAAAAAATTTTGAGTTCCAAATTATTTTTCTCCCTCCTCATGCCCCTCATTGAAAAGGCAAGCAATATGATATAGGTTATACATATGCAGTCATGCAAAACGTATTTCCACATTAGTCATGCAAAGAAAACACAGACCAAAAAAAAACCCCCAAGAAAAGTAAAGCTTTTAAAAAGTATGCTTCAATCTGCATTCAGATGTCATCAGTTCTTTCTCTGGAGATGGATAACATTTTTCATCAAAAATCCTTCAGAATTGTCTTGGATCTTTGTATTGCTGAGAATAGCTAAGTCATTCATAGTTGATCATCATGCAATATTGTTGTTACTGTGCACAATATTATCCTGTTTCTGCTTGCTCAGCTCTGCATTAGTTCATATAAGTCTTCCCAGGTTTTTCTGAAACCATTCTGCTCATCATTTCTTAAAGCAGAATAGTATTTCATCATAATCATATATCACAACTTGTTCAGGTGTTTCTTCAATTGATGGCCGTCTCCTCAATTTCCAATTCCTTACCACCACAAAAACAGTTGCTTTAAATATTTTGTGCATATAGGTCCTTTTCCTTTTTTAAAAAATCTCTTTGAGATATAGAACTAGTAGTGGCATTGTTGGGTCAAAGAGTATGCATGGTTTTATAGCCCTTTGGGCATACTCCCTGGAATGGTTTTCACAGGGCTCCAAAGGGTTGGACTGAAATATGAGCCGATCAAAAAACAAGAACACAGATATCCATACTTCATTTCCCCTGCCCCCAATTTTCAGCCAATATGAAGATCCTTATATTTCTTTTTGTACTAGAAGTGGAAGGGAAATTGGGCCCAAACTACCCTCAGTTCTTCTTGATGGTTTCACTTTGTGTTGGCACCTTGGAGTAGATATAACCTGTTCTGGACCACTCCTCCTTTATTTCTCCTCCCTTTCTCTACTTGCTGTCATTCTTGCTCCAAAACCCAGAACAGTGGTAGTGGCAGTGGTAGACAGGGGTTGACAAGAAAAGGGAATTTTTGGGAAGGGAATGAAAGCCAAAGCTTGGGAAGGCATCATGATAAGTTTTGGGGAGGCCACAGTCAGGACTGGAAATTAGTTTGTAAATCTTAAGATGACATAGATGTGGTTATTAAAGGTTCATGGTTAGGATTTAGAAGCTATAGGCATGATAGAAGTGTCATGATCAGATTGAGGGGGTCATGGTCAGGACTGAGGGCATGGGGAGGATTTTATGTTTGTAGGAATCATGATAAGAATTGTGTTTTATTTGTGAGATCCTGAGACTTGGAATCATGATTGATTAGGAAATGCAAGTTTTGATTAGTGGTCTCCTCCCTTTACCTCTTTAATTGTGAATTTCTAGTAAGAGATTTTGAGCATGATTGAGAAGTAAAGGGCATAGTAATAGTTTGAGTGATCATGGACAAGTCAAGGTCAGGGTTGGGAAGTCACCAGGTTGACTGGTGCTTAATTCAGGGGAACTATTCTTGTGACTTTTCCTACACACATTTTAAGCTCTGATTCCACTAGGAACTGACATTTCTTTCCTAAGGCTAAGTGGAAAAACTGACCTAAAGTTGAGCTCTATGGTTTGTTTCCATCCCCTTTTAGGTTGCTGTCCCTGCTGCCCACCTGGCTGTGCCAAATGTGCCAAAGGCTGTATTTGCAAAGGAGGATCCAATAAATGCAGTTGCTGCCCATGAAATGTGCATATGCAGTGTTAAGGTGGGATGGGGAGGAGAAGGATCGCCAGGAAATCTGTATATTTCCTTATTCGAGAAAATGATGTCTGTGTACAATGTATTGTATTTTTTATATATTTGTCCAAGTTTAACCTTAGTAACTTTCCTATAAGGCAATCCTAGCAATAAAAATCTTGTTATATTTATTGAGATCTGAGAATTGATTTAATCCAGTGGAACACTGGAACGCTTCAGTTGCTATACGTTACCTGGCTTGATGATCACAACAGCAAAGAGGGCTGGATGAAGCAGTCTTATAAGAAAAGAGTTCATAAAATAGACTCAAAATAGGTTACCTGGCATGAAAATTCCGAACACCAAGAAATATGGGGCATTAGCTGCTTCTGGCTTTGCTCCTTTGTACTAAGGCTTATTTTGATTCCTAGGAGTGCTGAAATAATGGCTAGGAGCTTTCCCTCTGTCTGCATTTTCAAAGAAGATTTCACATAATTTAATAGAACAATAAATTGGGGTATGGGACACCTGGTTTCCTCCTCAGATCAATGCACGTGTGTGTGTTGTGTGTATGTGTGTCAGAGAGAAAAACCTTCCAGTGCAAAGGTTATAATCCTAACAGTCAAAGGCAAGTTTGATATGGACTGTGTTCAAGCAACTTTAATTTGTGGGTTTTAAGGAGTCAATCATACATGGCTTTCTTAACGTGAAAGGTGGGAAACAGAAGGGAGTGAAGATGGATCTTTATTTGAAAATAAAATAAAATTTAATTTAACAATAACAGTAACCACAAAGAGCCTATCAGAGTCCCAGCTCTGTCTTGAACAAACTGTGTGATCTTATGCAAAACACTCCCCTGATCTGGGCCTCCGTTTTCTCATCCTTAAAATAAGAAGGTTAGAGCAGGTGAATTCTAATGGCCCTTCCCCCTCTGACATTCCCTGCATTTGTAGACAGCTATTTTCCTTACTAAAGTCTTCCTCTATAACCTGTAAAGCATTAAATGTGAGCTATGAATACTCTCCACGATATTGAAGTTTGTCAATGTGTCTCATTTCTCATCCCAGAAATTATCAACATCTCCAAGTGCTTATTAAGGGTAAATCTAGAGAGGATCTTCTTTTAAAGAACTCAAGGGCCTTCACTCAGAGGACCTACTTATTTTTACTTTATCCATGGAAGACTGTGGTTGTTGTTGTTAAGTAATTTCAATTATATCTGATGCCTCCTGACCCTATTTTGGATTTTCTTGGCAAAGATACTGGAGTGGTTTGCCATTTCCTTTTTCCAGTTCATTTTACAGATGAAAAAACTGAGGCAAACAGGGTTAAGTGACTTGCCCAGGATCACACAACTGAAGCTGGACTTGAATTCAGGAAGATGAGTCTTCCTAACTCCAGGTCCAGTACTCTACCCACTCCATCCCTAGATGCTACATGGAAGATAGGGAGGGCAAATATGAACATTGACAATGACGGTAAGGATGGAGTGGTAGAATTACAGCATCTCCAAGTTGACCTCAGAGGACTTCTAGTTCATTTAGTCCACACTAGACCAAGCAATCCCTTCTACAGTATATCCAACAAATGGACCTTCAGCCTTCTAGCTTGGAAACCTCTAGTGATGGGGAAATTCCCTACCCCCACTTCTCTCCTGAATCACCCAAATTGCTCTAACTCCTTAGAATATAAGTTCCTTGAAGTCAGTGATTGTTTTTGATTTTGTTTGTATTTATATCCCCAGTACTTAGCATAGTGCCTGGTACATAGTAAACATTTAAGAAAGTCCTGCTTCCTTCTTTTCTTCTTTCCTTCCTTTCTTATTGTCAAGGAAGCTTTCCTTTATATTAAGCTGAAATCTGCCTCTATGTGGTTTCTGTCATTGCTCCCAGTTCTGTCTCTGGGGTCAATCAAAACAATCTATTTTCCACAGGACAGCCCTTCAAATATTTAAAGTCAATTGTTGTGTTTTATCTAGACTAAACACCCCTAGTGCCCTCAAACAATCCTCATGAGACTTTACCGTGTAACCAGTCACTCCACATCCTGCTTGCCTTTCTTTGGATACTTTCTAGCTTATCAATGTCTCTCCCAAAATACAGCTTTCAGAATTGAACCTAATACAGATAGAATGGGACCTTTTTTTTTTTACCATAGAAAGGACAGCACAGCCCCTGGTTATTTAAAAAAACTTTGATGTCTAAAAATAAAACGCTGAAGAGTTTCACAGAGCATCATCCAGCATTAGCACAATTTCCTAAGGGTCTCTTGGCAAGTGATGCCATTGATTCATGACTCCAGGGACTACAAGAGCCCTAAGGAAGCATTCTGAGGAAAAGAGTCATTGCAAACAGCCTATATGTCCAGAGTAGAGAAGGGAGGGGTTCAATAAGACAAGATAGGGAAAAAGAAAGCTGCATCCTCCCTGTAACAGTGTGTTCCATCTATTCTAAATCACTTATACAAACTGTCTAAAATTTAAAGAAAAAAAGATGTCAGGTATCCTTACTGATTTGGAGTCTGGTTTTGTGGATTTGATGGTTCATTCTGCACATCCTGGGGGTCAACATCTTGCTGAGCCATTAAGATAGATGGGCTGGCATCCTGAGCTCCATTTTTTTCTGTATCACTGATGGGAGTAATGGGAATTTATGGAATGTTGAAGGATAATTTCTCTGGACAATATTGAAGCCAAGTCTGGGCAAATAAAAGAAAGGACAATGGGAGCAGGAGGATTGATCAGTTTCCTAATCCTGTACACCATTCCTCTCTTAATTCAGTCTCAAATAACATTCAGAGCCAATGTGATATCTGAATAGAGGAACAACCTTGGAATTAGGAAGACCTGACTCCAAGTCCTTCCAGTGACACCACTGAGGAATCACTCTAAGACTACAAACTCCAGGTGACTTGGTGATATATGGCCAGAGAGAACTTCCATTCTGAGAGATACTCAAATTAATACAATTCTAAAAACTAATAGATCCCTCACCCCTCAAAAAATATTAGCTTTTTTGGCCACCATATCACATTCTTGGATCATATTGAGCTAGAAGACCACCCAGACTTAGGCATCATTTTTTAAATGCAATATTGTCTAGTCAATTTGTCCCATTTTGTACCTAAGAAACTGATTTTTTTTAACCCCAGTCTAAGA